>CANUEX010142093.1:0-18701 GCA_948099535.1 Jatropha multifida | reverse complement strand
TCCATCATTTTTGTGAACATTGGAGTGCTTCAACAAATACTCTTTTCCTCCCAGCTGGAGAAGAGTCAATTTCTCTTCTGGATTTGAAGTTCCTTGGTGGACTTCCAATCCACGGCTCATTTTATGATGAGATGATTCCTTCAGCTGCAGATCTTACTGGAGTTGATGGAGATGGAGCTTCTTTCTTACCTCGAAGCTGCAAATACTTGTTCTATGCTTATTACAAAAATGCTAAGCGAGTGGAGAGCACCTTTGAGTTGGATGTTCGCAACTGGTAAACTTTTAGTTTCGCAGTTCTGTTAGATATCCCAAGCCTCCTGAAAAGGACCACACTAAGAGAACTGCTCCTCCCAAGAAGAATTTTAATCCGTCAGGTGTTATTGGCAGCAAGTTACCACGGGATGCAAACTGGCAAAAGCCTTTTGAATTTCTAAACATAGAGGATGATCTACGAGAAGAAGTTTATTTGGCTGCTTTGATTTCTTATTGGTTATGCAAGTTTGCTCTTCCACATGATCCAGTGAATCTTATTCACCCAAGTACTTTCAAAGTTGCAAGTAAGATTGCCTTTGGTGAGACCTTTTCCTTAGCTATTCCTGTTTTGGCAAGCATTTATAGGGGCTTTCGAGCAATTTCTACTGCAATAACTTTGAAGAGATGTGAAGCTCCATTACCTTTCCATTATGTCCATGCTTGGCTAGCTAATTGTTTTGACATGCATTTTACTCATGATATTGATGGACATGCTAGAATAACTTCTTATAGTGGACAGCGAATGGCCAAATACTACAATGAAACTGAAGTCACCAAACTTTTCATGGAAAGGAAAGCTTATTTGGGTCCATCTCGTGTGATGAAGAGAGACCTCCTTTTAGAGGATAATGGCAAGTTGTCTTCATAAAAAGTAGAACACTTCATCAGTCTTCGTTCTAGCTTCTTGACTTTGCGCTATAAGAACCAATACTTCATTGAGTTATATAGCCCCTACAAATTTAGTAGACAATTAGGTTATTGCCAAGATCTTCCTGGTAACATGGATATATCCTTTGCAATAGTGTGCTTGGAAACAGTTATACAATTTTGGGAATCTTGTGTTCATTTAGCTAGTGGTGCTAAACTAACTATTCCTTAAGTGAGGCTTGATAGTCGTTTCTCTTGCACTGAAGCATATAAGGATTGGTGGAAAATGGAATGGTCTAAAGCTTTCCCTCAAGATGACTCGCCGAAGTTAAAAGCAATGCCAAAATTATTGAAATCTTCAAAGTCTTCTCGTCTGAAGAATTCAAATGTTGAGAAGAGTAGATGCATCCCTTTAAATCCTCCCCAAGAATCTACTGTTGAAAAAGATAAGAGAGAGGCACCAATTATGTTAAAGCTAAAACCTCGAACAGTTGCTGGTACTTCTACACAGAAAGATTCTCTTATAGAAGCTAGCGATGAGTCAAATCCCTCAAATAATGGTGTCTCCACTCAAGCTGCCACAACTCCAAAAACAATTGAAGAAGCATTGGATTCCCACTTCAAACAAAGGTGCTCTAAAAGGAAGATACTTAATTCATCTCCTTCAAATGAAGAGCAGCATGATTCTGACCGTTGTTGGAAGAAAATAAAGCGAAATAAGCAAGCTTCGTCAGCACAATAACTTTATGATGCTAATGACCCAGTAAACTTTTTTTCCTTTTTTTTTCAACTTTTTTTCTTTTACTTCAATCTCTCGAACCCTTTTTTTTCAAATTTCTTATTGCAGATGGGTTTCAATGACGTGATTTGCGATGATGAACCTTGTGCATTGCTTGTAGATAGCATGAGTTCTATACTTGGGCCTGCTTCTTTCGATCTTCCCTTAATTACTTCGAAGGATCTTGATGGAAATCCTCCATTGAGAGAATCTAGCACTGGTCACTATAGTGAAAAACCACAAGATACTCATCAAACAAAGAAAATGAGCTGTCCTGATACTTCTGAAATGTCTGCATTTTGTGGTAATGACTTTATGACTGACTGTCACTGTAAGTTTCAGTAATGGCCTGGAAGGGATTAAGAGCCAAAATTGATCGAACTTCCATAGCACATGTTCCTTCTCTTGCTGAACAAGCCCACATAATATTTGATGGCATTGAAAAAGGAGAAGGATTTGATACCACCATGTTAAGAGAGCAGTTCGCAGGCTACCTCAAGCTTGTAAATGATTTCTTATAGTTGAAATCATCTTTTTCTTCAAGTGTTTCATCAGAATTTCACAGAGAAGTTAAAAGGAAAATTGGATGATTCTTTAAATCTTGAGAAAGGAGCCATTGCCAATACTTCATTTGTTGAGGATGAACTTGCCAAAATTGAGGAAGAACTGGCCAGGCTAACTTCAAGGAAGAAAGTAATTGAGTCCTCCTTAAAAGGTATGAAGAGTGATGTCTTGGAGAAACAGAGCATGGTTTCTCAAGCTCGTGAGGAAATATCCAAAATTGAAGCTATACCAGTCCACAATGAAGAAGATGTGCAATCTCTCTCTAATTTACAAAAGCTTCTTTCTGATAAGCGCACTGAGTTGGAGCAACTTGAATGGAATCCATAGAGGCTTTTTTTTTGTAGACTTTGTTTAGTTCTTTTTTTTTTGGAATGTAATCAAATTTCTTCATTATTAATAAAATTTGATTTCATTAATTACTCATCACACTTATTCTATTTGCTCAATTTTGAATTTTTTTTTTGCGCAACTGTACTTAGCAAAATACTAAGTTGCCTATGTACCTTCTTTTTGGAAGGATCAAGTCATAACGTAGTTCAATTACAAAAGAGATTTTTATTTATGTATGCGTGCAACTGAACTTAGCAAAATACTAAGCTGCCTACGTACCTTCTTTTCTTCTTTTGAAGGATCAAGTTAGAACGTAGTTCAATTACAAATAATTTTTTTTTATTTTGTTTTTTGTTATTAGCCGTTCATAGTTTTAGCTCATGCAGGCCAGAAGCGCTGTCGAGCTTCTAGGCGTAGTATCTCTTCAAAAACTTGTCGTTGATTGGCCCGATTTGCACTCCATCTTGATCAACTATCTTGTATGCTCCATTTGAGTAAACTTCTTGAACTACATATGGTCCGTCCCAATTTGAAAGGAACTTATTGCCCATACGTTGTGACATGATTATCGGTCTTCTCACTGCTAGAACCAGATCACCAACTTGAAAAGAACGAATTCGCACCTTTTTATTAAAAGCTTTGTACATTCGGGATTGATAACACTCCAAACGCTGTTGTGCTTCAAGCTGCTTTTCATCGAGTGCTTTTAACTCTTGCAAGCGAAGCCGAGCATTGTCTTCATTGGAGAGACCTTCTTGAATGGTAATTCTCAAAGATGGAATTTGTTGTTCAAGAGGAAGAACAGCTTCTACACCATAAACAAGCGAATATGGAGTTGCTTGAGTTGATGTTCTATATGTAGTTCGATAAGCCCATAATGCTTCCCCTAGCCTTTCATGCTAATCTTTTTTTGATCAATTGACAATTTTCTTGAGAAGTTTGCCCAGATTCTTATTGAATGCCTCTGCAAGTCCGTTTGCTGGTGCATTATACATGGACAAATTATATTGCTTGAATTTGAATTGCTCACATAACTTGTCCATGGCTTTATTGTAAAACTCCCTTCCATTATTAGTTATGATGTATCAGGGCACACCAAAATGATAAATGATGTTCATTCTAATAAAGCTCACCACAGTCTCCTTCTTGATTTCTTTGTATGGAGCAGCTTCAGCCCATTTTGAAAATTAATCAATAGTAGTAAGAATGTACAGGTGACCACTTGAACTTTTTGGAAGTGGCCCTACAACATCTAGTCCCCATGCTTCGAAAGGCCATGATGCTACTATTGGGTGAAGCGGTTCAGGTGGTTGATGAATTAAGTTTGCATGCAATTGACACTCTTAACATCTTTTGGCGTAATTCATGCAATCTGTTACCATCGTCGATCAATAGTACCCCATCCTCTTAATCTGAAAGTGCAACTTTGGCCCAGATTGATGTGCACCACAAACACTTGAATGCGCTTCTTCCAAAGCTTTGATAGCTTCTTTCTCCCCAAGGCAGCATAGGAAGACTCCATCAAAAGAGCGACGATAAAGCATGCCTTTAAAATTTATGAAGCGAGAAGCCCGACGTCTTACTTAAGCTTTCTTCTTTGGTTCATCTGGCAATTTTCCATGCTCCAAATAATTGACAAGCAGTTGTTGCCAATCTTCTTTATCAATTTGATAGATAGAGACAACATCCACTTCTTCGAGTTCAGCATCCAACATAGGCAGTATTACCCATCTTTTGCATATTGGCACCCTCACTTCTTCATCTACCAATGCTAGAGTTGCTGCCAAATTTACTAGGGAATCAACTTGGCGATTTTCTTTGTGCAATATGTGTTCAATGGAAGCACTATCAAACTGAGAGAAGTTTAACAACATAATTGAAGTAAGGCAATAATTCTAGCTTTCTTACTTCATATAAAGAAAGTACTTGATTGATTACTAACTTTGAATCTCCAAATACCCTCAAGTTAGATATTTCCATATCAATTGCCATTTCTAGGCCAAGTATCAAAGCCTGATATTCTGCCACATTATTTGAACACCTCTCGACTAAGTTGAACACGAAAGGTAAAATTTCTCCTTCTGGAGTGATGAAAACAACCCCAGCTCCTACACCCATTTGACTGGATGCTCCATCAAAGAACATTCTCCAAGGTTGTGGAACTTCAACAAGGAAAACTTTCTTCATCTGGCAACTGTTCAAAGAACGTCCAATCATCAGGAATAGGATGATTTGCAAGGAAATTAGCAAGAGCTTGGCCTTTTATTGCCTTCTGTGGGATGTATGTTATCTCAAACTCTTGAAGTAATAGAGCCCACTTCGCTAACCTTCCAGACAAAACTGGTTTGGCCATCAAATATTTGATGGGATTAGCTCGTGAAATCAACCGAACTGAATGAGCCTGCAAATAATGCCTCAGTTTCTTTATAGCAAACATTAATGCTAGACACATCTTTTCGATTGGCGAATAGTTCAACTCAGCACTAGTTAGCATTCTACTGAGATAATATAACACATTCTCCTTTCCATCATCATTCTCTTGTGCTAATAATACCCCCAAAGAGCATTCTTGAGCAGCAATATACAAGATGAGGGGACGCCCTTATATTGGTTCTCTAAGCACAGGTGGATTCATCAAATACGATTTAATGCTTTTAAAAGCATTGTTACATGCTTCATCCCATTCGAAAGGAACTCCCTTCATCATAAGTCGACTGAATGACTGACATCGACTGGCTAGATTTGAAATAAACTTTCGAATGTATGCCAATTTTCCTTGCAGGCTTTTGATTTCATGAATGTTTCGAGGTTCTGGCATTTTAAGGATTGCATCAACTTTGGACTAATCAATCTCAATGCCTCGATGCCTTATGATGAACCCTAAAAGTTTTCCTGAAGAGACTCCAATTGCACATTTTAAAGGATTCATCTTCAGCTGAAATTTACGTAAGCGTCGAAATACTTGTCGAAGATCCTGGATGTGGTCAGTTGCTTTCTTTGACTTTACAACTAGATCATCAACTTAGCACTCAACATTTTTGTGGAGCATGTCATCAAAGATTCTTTGCATCGCTTGTTGATAAGTAGCACCAGCATTCTTCAATCCAAAAGGCATAACTGTGTAGCAATATATACATTTCGGCGTTCGAAATGTTATCGCTTTTACATCCTTAACAGCCATTGGGATTTGATTATAGCCAGATGAGCCATCCATGAAAGAGAGTCGCTCATAACCAATTGTACCATCCACCATAATTTCAATGATGGGAATAGGGACATCATCCTTCGGACATGCATTGTTTAAGTCTCGAAAGTCTACACAAATCCTTAATTGTCAATTTTTCTTTTTGACAGGGACAATGTTTGAGATCCAAGTAGGATACTTGAATTTCCTTATGAAATCGACTTCGATGAGTTTATTGACTTTAGCTTCAATTAGGGGGATCAACTCCGGATGAAATCGCCTTTGAGTTTGTTTCACTGGCTTCACCCCAGGTTTGATTGCCAAGTTGTGGACTGCTACCTTAGGATTCAATCCCGGCATCTCTTGATAAGACCATGCAAATACATCTCAATACTCCCAAAGTAATTCAACATACTCCATCTCCTCCTCAGATGACAAATTTGCACTAAGGAAAACTGGGCGAGGATCTTCCACTGTTCTGAGATTAATCTCTTTCAACTCATCGACTGTAGCGTTATTCTCCTCTTCCAAAGCCAAAAGAGCATCCTCAGCACTTTCCTCAATAGGATCTTGGTCTTGATCCATGTTTTGAAAAGTAATATGGCCAACCATCACTACATCAAGCTCTTCTTCCTCAGATTGATGAGAGACTTGGCTGGTTATAACCACAGTGTGGGGTTTTGCCTTCAATGTGGACCCCATAGTCACCACCCACTCAGTTTTTCTTTTAATTCAAGAGGGAATGTTGCTACGCAAGTCATTGTAGTCTATAACAACTGCAAACTGCTTCTTCTTGTTCTTCTTTCCTTTACTTGGCTTTAATATCCCCAGTCTTTAGTGAACGGAGGTTTTACTGCTTTTAGTCTTTGCAACTTCTGGAGTTCCAATTCGATCGAAGATCAAAATATGATTTGAAGAAACTCCTAATTGACTGAAAATAGAAGGTCTTGAAACCTCGCTTTTTGTCTCCTCTACTTCTTTAACAATAATGTGATTGGAGGCTTCTCTTTTGATTTTTAAATGTAAAGGAGCAGGAGCTTGATACCCTAGACCATTCTTAGACCTCTGATCAACAGTACTCTTCTCCTTCCATACTTTACGAATCCCATTTGATGATTGCTCACTATCACCATTTTTGAAATCCTTTGTCAGTTGAGCCACATCAATAGAACCATACCCAGCTTTAGCTAGCAGTTTATAAGCATTAGGGTTGAAACCACTTGTTCTTTTGGCCGGCAATGCTTCAAGCTCAACTATTGGACTCTTGGAAGGCCTTGCAAAACCCTTTAATGGTGGTCTGAAAACCTTAGCGGAAACAAGACTAGTGACCGGGAGAGTCAAACCTTTCAAGCCTTGTATAATATCCTCCGGATTTGAAGAGGAAGATTGATCATCTTTACCTTTGGAGACATGTACAGAACGAAGCTTCATTTTTCTTGCAATCGTTTGATTTGTCTTTGCTAAGGCATCCTCCTTGTTTTCCTCTTTCGAGGAAGATTCCCCTTCTTCAATCTTCTTTGCGGGATCCTTTTCTTTAACATCCTCAAGAACTGGTGGAATCTCTTCAATTGAAAATTCCTCAAAATAGAACTTTGCATCAGCAAAGTATGATTCAGCTTTAGCAAATGGCTTCGAATCAGCTACGTCTATCCTTATCTTTCCATCCTTTAAGTACTTGAAGCACTGATGGTCAGTCGATGGTAGCACCTTATTCCCATGAATCCATGGACGCCCCAACAGTATATTGTAGGTTATTCTCGTATCAATCACATGTAGAAAAATGTTTGACTCCATTTCATTAATATGCAACTGGAGTTGAATTGTTCCAACAGCCCTTTGCCCATTCTGATTGAAGCCATGTATCATCAATTGACTTTGCTTCAGTTCATCCTTGGGTATGCCCAGTTCCTTAAATGTCTTAAGAGGCATAATGTTGACGGCTGAACCTGGATCAAGAAAAATTCGATTTATCTTCCTCTTGCAGATGTAACCTGTAACAAATAGAGGATGATTATGGGGCTTATCACTAAGCACTCGATCTTCATCAGTAAAGGTGATTTTCTCCACAGCAGTATAGTAGTCCTTTGCCTCCTATATCTCCTCATCGCTATCTTATTTCGGCTCTCCTTCAACATGACAGCATGGAAAAGAAAGTTTTGCAGCCATTAACTCTTTTGACATGTATTCTGCCAAAGTGATTGGTTGCTTGGGCTTTTGCTTTATTCAGTCTTCTACCCGTGATTTGAAAATCCCTTTTCGCTTATGGGACTTTGTTTGAATCCATGAGGAAACCAATTGTGTTGACTTAATAAGTTTCTTCAACACCTTATTCCATTTTGGATGCTCCTTAGATGGAAGTAGGTTTCTCCTTTTACTTCTTTTGCGAGTAACCAAGGTCCATCTTTCATCTTCAAACTGGTTTTCAGCAAGCTCATTGCCCCCAGCAGTGCTCCCATCTCCTTGTAGCAAGCTGAGTTCATTTGTCAGAGAAACTTGGTTTGGAACAGACACCTCAACTTGAACCAGGTCTAGAGAGCCAAATCTTATTATTTCTCTTCTTGTTGAGATTGGCGATTCACCAGTCGCTATTATTACCATGTTAGCAGTCGCCTCCTCCTCATCGAAGGTGATGACACCATTCCTCTGAAGCTCCATAATTTTATCCTTCAGGACAAAGCACTTCCTAATTAGATGACTAATCAGTCTATAATACTTGCAATAATTTGGATCATCTACCCGATTTGCTTCCTCCGGGTGCTTCATCTCTGGCAGTTGGATGAGTTTAGCTTTAAGCAGTTCATCCAACATATTTGAAACATCAAAATCAGAAAAGGGATAGCTCTTTTCCTACCTCTCCTTCAACGTAACCTTCTTTCTTTCTACAAGCTGAAGAGGAGTGGCCTTTGTATGCTGCTTGCTTTCAACCTTAGGCTGCAACTTGATTGGCTTTGTTGTTACAGCCATAGATCGCTTTCCCTCTAATTTAGCAAGTGGTTTGGCAAATTTTCACGCTTCTGGCTTATCTTTTCCCTTTCTTGGCTCTTGAATTTGGAAATTTTGATTCCCATGATAAAAAATGCTAAGCTCCATGTCATGTGCCCGGGTAGCCAAATATTCAAAAGTGTGTGGCTTGATCCCTTGCAAGATATAGCGCAAGCCCCAATGCATGCCCTTTATGCACATATCAATTGCCGAAGACTCAAACAATCGATCCTTGCAGTTCAAACTGAGACTTCTCCATCTTTCGATGTAGTCAATCATAGATTCCTCCTTCCACTAGCGAGTAGCTGTGAGTTCAATCATGCTAACTATGTGTTAGGTGCTGTAAAAGCGATAGAAGAACTCCCGTTCCAGTTGTTCCCAGCTATCAATGGAACCTGGCTTAAGATCTGTATACCAATCAAAGGCATTTCCCTTCATGGACCGTATAAATTGCTTGACGAGCAGATCACCATTAGTGCCAGCATTGTTGCAAGTTTCCACAAAGTAGGCCACATGCTGTCTTGGATTTCCCTTTCCATCAAATTGTTGAAACTTGGGAGGCTGGTAATTTGATGGCATCCTCATCATGTCAATCCTCAAAGTGTATGGCTTCGAGTAAGTGTATGAAGGCTGCATCATCATCTCCAACTGATCTTTCAGGGCTTCTTTAATCAGCTTCTTCAGTTGAACAGTCGAAATTGAACCGTCAGTAGCAAGTTTGGCACTCCTTTTTATGGTCTCCCTTGATGGCGTCTCTTTTGGTGGTGGTGAGATGAACCCCTTTCATGCAGACTCATCCTTTTCGAACATTTGACTCTTTCCAGCCTATTCATGAGATAAGGCAATTTGGTTGTCTTTCTCCTGAAGAGCATGATTGAGAGCTTCTAGCTGCAACTTCAGAGCATCAAGTTCTTTAGCTGATGTAGTTCCAGTCATCATAACAGACATGACATCAGAAGAGTTTGCTACTGAAGCAGTCGATCGCTTTTGGGAAGCACCTTTCTCAACTGACTCCACCCAAACTGGCGAGGCAACAATAGTTTATTGAGGAAGAGGGGTCAGTCTTGTATAAATTTCTGTGACTGACTTCATCTTGGTGTTTGCATCAGGACTCGAATCGGCAGCGAATCCGACACTAAGAAGATTTGAAGCGCCAGTTTGTGCGACCTTTGAGGTGATAATGATCTTTCTTAGTACCATCGAATCTTTCAGCTGATTTTGTTGAAACTTTGAGAATTGCAAAGCGAAGAGATGAGAGGTAGAGAGGTCCCACTGGGCGTGCCAGAAATCTGTAAACTTAAAATTTGTTCTTGAAATTAAGAAGCAAAAAATTACAAAATACAAATAGTAATTTGTGATGTAGTGGATACAATCTCTAATGAAATCTTCTATTACAATTAAGATTATCCTCTGATTCTTCTCTTTGTCGGGAGCCCGATTCAAGGGTCGAAGGACTTGATCTTGAACACGATTCAACGGCCGAAAGACTTGATGTTGAATTGATGCAGAATGAGTATTTGACGATTCAAGGGTTGTGGAGACTTGATCTTGAATTGACGTAGAACTTTGATTCTTTGGACTTGAGAGAGAACTTTTGAGTCTTGAGTTCGATAGAGCTTCAAGGCTTCTTTTTTGTGTTTTTCTCTACAAGTCTGTGTGTCCCTATCTATGTATCCCGTATGTGAAGAGAGGCCTCCTATTTATAGAGATTTGAAGGAGTCCTCATGTAATTTGATTGGTCCATTTGGCAAGCTCTCATTGGTTGCTGCTGCATCACTTGACTTATTTATTTTAATAACCATTTAAATAATTTGATCGGTTATTAAAATAAATTATTTAATTTTAACTAGCCAATAATTTAATTGGCTAATTAAATAATTAAGTTAATAATTAAATTAACTTAAATAAAATTTAGGTGTCTACACCATGTTCGGGAGAGTCAGCAGCCGAATTCTCGCTAGGATCCACAAGAGGAATTTCACTGATGAAATCGAAGTTGTCGTTCGGATACCAAGCTTGAAGAGCAGTAATAACTAGCTCTTGAAAATTATCAACGGTGTCCACAATCTTGTCAAGAGCATCGTCAGTTTCCTTTCGGGAAGCAACTAGATCTTTTTTCAATTGATCACATTGCTCTTCAGCTTTAAGCTTAGCTTGTTCTAACTTAATTTTTTCTTTCTCATGCTGAACATTCTTTGAGCTTATGATTAGGGCATTATCAGTCACCTTCTTATACTCATCATTGAGTAGATCCAGTTGCTCTTTCAAACTGCATATCTCTTTGTTATGATTAATGGCATCATTGTCTAGCATTTCTTTTGCACTCTCAGCCATTTGAATGGCCTCATTCTTTGATACCTCAAGCTTCGCACAATGGCTGGGCAACACCAAAACCCTCTTTCTCATAACAGTAATATGTGGAACAACTTGGAAAGAAAATGAAGGATATTAAATTAGCATAAAAACAAGCACAGAAGAAAACTAGAAGATGAACTCACAAAAAAGATGTTGCAATTCATCTGATCAAAAATAGCATCCTCCTCCATGGAATCATAGTACTTCCAATCTTGAGAAAGTACAGACAATCCAGCTAAATCCTTGCTCACTGGACTATCCAAATAAAATGCAGATGCTCCATGCACACTCTTAATATACCTTTCCACATCTAGCCGAACAGGGTGTGGAAAGGCAGCTTCCTCAGGAGTATCTAATCTGAATCGTTTTCTTCACCTTGTAAAAGGAGCTTCATCCTCAAAAGCAGATCGAGCCAAATCTGTTTCCCCATAGGAAACTGTAGGAGCAGCAGGTGATTTCCTCATGATACTTGGGCTATCTGTTTGTTAAAGAATCACAAGTTGAGCAAGCTGAGGAGTTGTAGTAGTTTCACTTAACTTCTTGCTTGAGGTAGGAGTGCCTTGTTCAGCATCTTTGTCTTCGTCCCTTAGCCTCAAGTCGCTTTCTTTCTTGCATTGGGTAGATGCTTTGCTCTCCCATTTCTTCTTTCTTTTCTCCTCAAGATTTTTAGCGAAGTCTCCACCAGCCATTTCTATTGAACAAAGCAAAATGTTAAAGGTCAGTTAGGAAATACACAAATAAGAGATAAAAATTTACCTTTTTTATTTTTTCATTTCCTTATGCGGGTAGAAGGATATTCCAAAGCTAGAAGGTGAAGAACGTTCTAAGGCATATTTAGAAAGAGCTTCAATACTAGCCCTTTCTCTCTGCGTTAGAGTGCGGTCCTCCCTAAATGAAGGCGTTGATCGGGACCACGAAGTTTTCACCTCAAAATCCCTTTGACTCTTTGCAATAAAAAATTTTTCTTTCCATCTGCCTTTTATTGAAGTAGTCAACCCATAAAAAATGCTCAGGCCACCCCGAGCAGAAAGATGAGGGTGGTCTTCCCTTTTCCTGAGCGACAAAGCATATAACCCATTGACAACAAAGGGCGAGAATTCAAGGTTAGACCTCCAAGCCAAAAGGCATAACCCAAGCACAATCTTAATACTGTTCGGAGCAAGTTGTGATATAATAACCCAAGTTGATTAAGATAATCCCGCAACTCTGGTTGAAGCAGGAGTCGAACACCTGCTCGTAGATCTTCCTCATACAAAATTAAAACATTTGGGCTTTGCTCACTGTTGGCTTGTACATTTTCACCCACAGGCAGAAGTTCATATTCAGTAGGAATGGCATACTTGACCCGAAGCCTTTGCATATCTAAAAACTTAAATAGGGAACTTAAATGTGCTACCCTATTTTCCTTTTTGGCAGTCGATTTTTTCTTTTTTTCTAGGTTCTGCAGTTTTTGGGCGAGAACAATTGCCTGGGTGATTAATGGATCTTTTCCCAATTACAACCCCAGAGGAAGGAGTCCTCTTAGAAGTAGCAATTTCCATGGCAGTCAGAGTACGGCTAGAAGGAAAATCATCTGCCTTCATTTTCTCAAAGCTTGAAGAAGTTGAACTTGAGTTTTTTAGGGCAAGACCTTTACCCTTATTGGAGGAGGAAGCAGCCATGGCCAAAAGATGGGAAAATGAAAAGAAAAAGGAAGAAAAAAAATGCCAATAAAAATGGCGATGAAAGTAAAGTAAAATTTTGTAGAAATTTCTAATTACCTTTTTTTGCAGATGGGTTTGCAGAAGGAATCTAGGAATTGAAAAGATTGAAGAGTCGATGATTTATGGGTGCTTGAAAATAAAGAAGAAATGAAATTTAAAACATTAGAAGAGACCAAAAAGACACTTCTGCCGGTAGACTGAAAGGTCACTCTTTATTGAAATGTTCAGAAGGCGCTGTTTCAGGAGATGATGATAAATTTAAAAGTCGCATTTATTAAAAGCAAGTAATCAATGACCTGGCAACTAGGGCTTACGTGGAAATAATGACACATCAACCCACAAAGTCCGGACAGAAGAAGCGAAAAAAGACAAGGCTTATAAAACCGAACATAAATGTTTCGGTATTATTTGGGGGGGCTTTTGATAGACTAAGAATTTGTTTGGTACATTCTGAACAACAGTCTTGATTAAATTAGAGAGTCGAGCTATGAATTATGCCTACAATCCGAACAGAGAAATACCCGAACAAGGATCCCGAACAATGGTTAAAATTTGTAACATCTAAATAAATACTTGGTCAAAAGGGGCCATTAAAAGTCATTTAAGAGTATAGGATATTTTTAGTATTTATGATTAGATTTTATCTCTGACAATTACAAATGAAATTATATTATAAAAAGAGAATGTAATAGGAAACAAGGGACAAGAAATATTTATTATTCTAAGCATTGTTCAAAAAATATATTCATCAGGTACCTTAGTATTTTGTGTATGATTTTATAACTTCATGATTTTACATCTTTCTTATAATTGCTTTCAATATTGAGGATTGCTTGTTGCCTTGTGTTGTGAAGGAATATGCTTCATCTCTCTTTTTCTTTTTTTTTCAAACTTCTAATGAATAAAGTCAAATGAACCAAGTTTACATAAAATAGATGACTAAAGCCTTTTTTCTTAAACCTTTGGTGAGTAAAGTCAAATGCCCAATTTCAATCAAACGGCAACTAAAGTCACTGTTTCAATTAAAAAAAGCGACTAAAACCTACCTCTTTCACAACTTGGTGACTATAACCATTTGTTTTTCGATCAACTTAGCGACCAAAACCATTTTTTCAAATTAAGTTTCACTACTTTTTCAAAATGGCAACTAAAATCAATGTTTGACAAAAACACATTTTTCACAATTAAAATCCTCATATCACTATAAAAAGAATTGTTTGGTTCTTATTCCTATTAAATGGGATGAGCAAATAAAGTCGATTACTAAATTCGAGTCATGAATCAAAAATGCACAAAACACTTTTTCTCCTTTTCATCTTCATTCACTTTGTTTAGATTTTGCTTATTTTATGCCCTTGGTATGGAGACGTGTGATTTCTCTAGAATCCCCATAAGGGGCTAGAAGCAATACTCCTTTCTTTGCATTCTTTATGCCTTTCTCTATGTTATCTTCATGTTTCCTTTATTGTCTTTTGTCAATGCTTTCTTTGTTTTGATTTAGAAAAACATGTGTGGTCACCTTAGAATCCCCTTAAAAGGGCAAGAACGACATTCCCCTTTTTAGTTTTACTCATTCATATCCTCTCTTTGATGTTGTATTGCTTAAACAGGGAGATGCATGACCATTCTAAAATCCTCGAAATAAGGATAGGAATGGCACTTCCTTTTGTTCTTTATAACTTTATTTACATTTTTCTTTACTAATTCTATAATTGCATTTTCTACTACTTTCCTACAATTTCCAAGCATGTATTTGTCTTAAGATTATTTTCACTTGACATAGCATAAAACTTTTGTCAAATTACTTGATTATTTTAAACCAAAAATCTAGTCCCAGAATCTTTCTTAGTTTTGATGATTAGTATATTTTATCCACCTGGACTAATCTCTGGAGCGCAAATTAGGGTTTTTCTTAAATTTTTCCTTTAAAACAAAAAGATGTAAGTGACGACTCCTTTTCAAAGAAAGCGGTCAAATTAAATAGGCTTTCACACTGTGAGCCTAACTCAATATGAGTGTTGTGATTCTACATTTAGCATATTGGATTAGGCGTTCTGGTTAGGGCCTTACAGCTGAAACTTGCTCCTAAATAGGGATGACAACAGTTTGGGTACCCACTTAAAAATGTACTACCCAAACCCCAACCTGATTATAAATTAGGTATCTATAGACGCTCAATTTTTGCTCCAAAAGGACTCAATGACAATAACCTTTTTTTTATGATAAAATGAGTTTGAGACATTCAATGAATTTTATTCTTAGACCAATAATCTAAGTTTAAGAAATGTAACCCTTCAGGTCATTTTCACGGTCCACATCAAAATAGAGCCTAGGAACGCGGATCGGCTTTGCTTTTAATGTAACCCATCAGTGGCCGGTGCCATGTAAGCCCTAAAACTAGGGCCACCTAGCAACCCATTTACCTATAAATAGACCAAGGGTCTAGGAAAAAGGGGGAGAAAAAAATTGGTTACTTAACAAAAATCTTGCAATTTCATTTCTCAAAACTCTTTTAACCTAAATCTATAACAAGTTTTCTAGATTAAGGTTAAGAGAGAATAGTTTTCTATCAAAGATTTCATTGGGTTTTGCAATCAATCTTTCTCAAAACACTAATCAATCAAATAAAACTCGGATTATTGATTAAATAACAAAATTTCTTGGTTGTTTCTTACCATTTTCAATCTAATCTCAAATTTTTCTTCAAAACAAGGTAAATTGAGAGTTAAAACTTTCTTCTCCATCTTTTTCTTTTCTTTAGTGTTGAAAAAACACCTATTTTAAGTCTGGTTATGTAACACTCCATATCCGATCCGGTAGGATTAAATAATGAATGTCGCATTCTGTATCAGAAATACAGACTGACTTGCTTAATAACTTAATATGATAATTAAGTAAGAAAATAATTTGTTCAAAAAGAGGGTAATTTTTTTTATGTATGTGTATATATATATATATATATATATATATATATATATATATATTAGAATGTCAGCGAAAGATTTAATAATTTCACAAAAAAACCTTGGAAATAACTTAATAATTTTATAATTCATGAAAATAAGTTTCAAACAATATCAAATAAAAGAATAAATCCCTCTGGAATAAAATTACTTTTCATATATCTATAAATTAGCATTTATAAAAGAATGTCTGAATTTAAAACATCAGTTTCCCTTCAAACCTTCAATAATAAACCTTAAATAATCAAATTTAATTATAAAATAGTCTATCAATTTAAAATCCAAATCAAGTTTAGTATTAAATTTAAATTTCGAAACCGTTACTTACACTCTCAACAAATAGAATTTATATTATATGTCAAGTTTTTAATATATATTTAAATGTCTAAAGAACATCATCCTCCTCTGATGCTGGAATACTTGATCATCTCAATATATACTATCTCCAACCTGCGCGTGAGAAAATTTATCACGTTGAGTATAAGACTCAGTAGTTCTATTTATAATTTTAATCAAATAATAACTTTTAAAACATAAATCTTAAAAAGAATTTCTTTATTATATACATTTATATACAAGATATTAATAATCATATTTATTATTATATTAAATATTTATCTTTAATTGAATATTCTAAACATTTCAAAATTCAATATTCAAATTAATATATTATAAATTCACTAATTACCAATATCACATATTTTTTTAATTTAAGAACATATAATGAAACAAAATTCATATAACACAACTTATTACCTTAATTTCCTTAAAAAAAATATATCTTTCTTAAGGGGCTCGGATACACTTAAAAGAAAATGAAGCAAATGAGATTTTAGAAATAGAAACAGAATCAAATAGCCCTTATATGCCAACAGAATCAGAGGGGCATTCAGAGTCCAAACAGAAACAAATAAAGTGCGTATGCTCAACAGAAGACATCTAGAGCCTAGCAAATGATCATAGCTTATATCATATCAGAATGACATCGAAGCCGAGCATGGTCATCTTATAGAATAAATCAAATCATACAACAAATTCACCCTAAGTATAATAGAGCCCAAAAACTTATCTTTTTTGCTTATTAAGAATATTTCATATATAACTTGCTCTTCCCTTATTTTGCTTACAGATATCATAAAATATCAATCATTTATCATTTAATAATGACATTCAAATGCAATTAGTATCAAAATATTTAAATAAAATCACATTGAACAACATTTCATTTCATCAGCACTTCTAAAAAAATATTCAATCACAACCACCATTCAAACAATAATAATAAGTGGCTAATATTCTCTTTTGTTAGATTTCAATATCAAATATGCGCAACGAAATAATATAATTAAAACAATTAATTATACCAACAGGGATCTGTTTGAATGGATAAAGTAATAAAATTTGTTTAGAAGAATACCTCGTTTGCAGATTCTTCAAAACTTTGATCTACGGGGCTAGGTTGTTGCAAACTACAAGTCTTCCAAACGCCCAGCCTTTAGTAGTATCCACATGAATGGACAATCGAAAAACTCTAAAACTATTTTAGAGGGTTGAGAGATTAGAGCGTATGATGGTGCTAGCTATTGCAGGCTCTTTGTTTTGTTTTGTGGCTATGAGCAACAACTCACTCTCACGTATCATTCAACCTGTCTATACTGTTTCTTAAACCTTATATAAAAAAATCCTAGGTCACAAATAAATTAATTATAATTATTTATTTAAACCTTTTAAATAAAGAAATTATAAATAAATATATATGTGCCTATTTATTTATTTAAATAATTTAAATAAATAAATCATAATACATATATTAATAGAATTTTCAATTTAATCAATTATATTTATTTATTTAACTGTTTAAATAAATAAATCATAATTAAAATATTAGGTTTATTTAATCTAAAATTTATCTTAATAAATTCTAGACATAAATCAATTAAGTCAATACTTAATAATCTAGGTAAAATTGTAATCAAATATGGATTACAATTTTATCTTTAACTCCATAAAATTTATTTGTAATCAAGTCATATTTGATTCGATTTCTCATTTTCACTTTCTCACATCCATTCTTATGCCTGTGACCTTCTAGGTTCTAAATATGTTGACAACAAATATTAATTAATTAATATTTGAAGGTCAAGTACATTGTTTAGCAACATGTCAAGACTACCCAAATATCTAGAAAGTCAAAGTAGTTTGGCTTAACCTTTTAGTGCATGATTTATCAGTGTAATTAATATCCCTTCATCATTAATGTTTCGATTTAATAATTAGGCATGAAGTGTGTCTACTTTACTAAATCATGTTAGTTCTCTTAACCTTAGCCATTGATCAGTTGAATGAAATTCCAAATCTCATTTGCTAATTTCATTCCACCTTGCGCAAGGATTTGTTAATCAACACTAGTAGAGAACAATTAGAACATTTTTCCTAATTTACCTAGGGTGATGAATCCTCTCTTGATTACACAAGTATCTCCATATAGCTCCTACTATGTCCAATTAATCATTGCTTATTATTCATATAATGAATAATGTGAACAAAGAATCAAAACATAGTCATCCGTATAAGACAGCTTAGTAATCTCAAGTCAAAGGATCACTTACACAACCATCACTTGAGTATTCCATCGACACAGGTAATGGAATTCTCATGTAGGTCAATTCAGTGGACTTGTTTAAATAACAAGCACCTACATATTAGTTCTAGATATCATATATATCTCAGCTTATGAGAACAGCTGCTTCCTTAAGGAAAGAACATAATATGTACCAGTCTCAAAAGCTTTAATTATCGTCCAATAATGAGGAGAACATTGACAAGGAATATTTAGAGATATTGCTTTAATGCAAATATAAAACTCATAATTATAACCACATTATAATTTATTTTGCAAAGTAATATTGTCTCATGGACTTTATCTTTTACCAAGATTCAAT
>CANUEX010142061.1:0-104263 GCA_948099535.1 Jatropha multifida | reverse complement strand
GTGGGCAAGAAACGGGAGAAGGAGGGAGGGAGAGGTGAACGGGAGAGAGGGAGAGGAAGGAGAGAGGAATTTTTTTTTTTTCATTTATTTATTTTTTATTATTATTATTTATTTTAATTAAATGGTTTCGGTTCAATTTGAACCGATTTGATCTAACCCAATGATTTAGCCTATTTTCATTTGATTTAGGGGTTTTTCGACTGAGTTAGACTATTTAAATTCGGTTTTCGATTCGGTTCGCGGCATGAAATATTATTTTTCGCCAATTCTCATTGGTTAAAATTTACAATTAAATTTTAAATAAAAATTCTTTTAAAAATAAATTAATGGGTTATTTCAATAATATAATGGTATGATTGGACAAGTTTCTAATTATAATAGAATTATATTATAATATTAATATAATAAAAATAATAAATAGATATCATTATTAGAATGACACTAAATATGATATTGAAAGATTTTATGATCCCCTGCATAAAAAAATTGATATTGTAATATTATCACGTTACATTTTTTTTTCATAGGATAAAATTGATAATTTTGAATTATATATAATAGACTTTATATGTATGTATTTTTAATCATGTCAACAGCCAAAATTATAATTTTTAATTTTATTTTATTTTTTAGGTATCGAACAATTTTGTATTTAGACTTAGATTAAATTTTCTAATAGAATTTAAATTCAAATAGAAAATTAACATTACCAATCAAAATTAACTACATTTAGTTTTCAACTAATAAAATTAAAGTTCTTAATAATATTTTTATCAATTCATACACTTAACATTGATATTTTAGAAATCCTATGTTTCCTAATTATGATGTGACTAAATTATCATTAATGATATTTTTAATCAATCAATAAAGTACAAATAAAATTTAAAATTTCTATGTAAGCAAAAATTTTATGATTTATACACACCAATGCATCACCTACTGATAAATGCATATATAACTTGATAATAAATTTAAGTTCGAATCCCCTTTTCTCAATATATAAAAAAACTATGATTTATTATATTATAATTTGAATATTAAAATTTTCATGATTCCATCGAAATACTTGAAAATAAAAAATAAAATATATTATTATTACAAATATAAATCTTACAATCCAAATAAGATTTAAACTTTTATTAATAAAATATAAAATAAAAGAGAGGAAGAAAAGAGAGAAGGAAGAACAGACATAGTATGCTGTGTGAAAGAAATATGTAGTAAATTTTAGGTTTGCAAGACAAGTTATCAATTTTGATTATAAATTTAACAATGGACAGAAATTCCGTTATTAATCCGTCTGTAATCCTTTTGTCAAATGTTAGTAATGGAAGAATAATGAAATATAATTTGTTAATTAATAAAAAATAATTTAGGGTTAGAAATGAAAAATTTTCATTGCTAATTTGTAAGTAGAAACTTTTACCAAATTTATGATGAATCTATAAATTTATAAATTTATAACTCTAAATATAAATAAAAAGGATAAAGGATTACTAAATTATAAAAAATATAAATAAAAATTATTCTATTAATTTATAAAAAGAGAGAATTAATACTTACCAAGAAAAAAATATGATCCTAAACTTTACAATTTCAAATTAGCAAAAATTTGAAGTAATAATTTCTGATAGTCAAAAGAAACAAATCTTGATAGCGAAAAATAATTAAAACTTTAAAGTCAAAAGCGATTAAATCTAAACATATATATATTAGTATTATAGAACAAATTTCTAATTAATATTAATATAATAAAAATAATAAATTGAAATCATAATTAGAATATGATTAAATTAAACTTTCTAATAGAATTTAGATTCAAATAGGAAGAAAAATACCGATAAAATTAAAAATTTTCTAATTGACAAATGACTAAATTATTTTTATTGTTAGAAATTAAATTGAAAATTCAGAAGAGGCATTTTAGAAACCCAATATCTCCGTTCGTACTTTTATATATATATATATATTATAGATTATTGAAAAATTATAAGAAAGATATTTTGAGATTTTGCTTAAAAATGGTATAAACAATCTTTTTATTTTAACACGAATTTATTAATTAATCCTAAAATTCTAAGACACCAACTAATATATCTTCGATCTCCAACAGGGTCTTCCCTTTTTATCTGCAATATGATTAATGCTTCTTCAAATTCGCATTTTATCAAATAAATTCATGCATAAAGACTTAACACAAAAATATATGGAAATAAATTCAATTTATTATTTATTAATCATTAAAATAAAAGGAGGTGTAACCTCGAGCCAAAAAAGCCGAAGGTCAGGCGAGATAGAAAGGAGGAGGAAAGAAAGGAAAATACGGAAAAAAATCTATAATATTAAAATTGAACACTAATATTAACAATTAAAAAATAAAAAAGAGGTAAATAAATAAATAAAATATCATTAGCAATAGTAGAATTTTGTTACTTGCTATGCTTATTTTGTTTTCTTTTACAATTGAGCCTTATTTATCCAAGTTTTTTTCTTTGTTGTTGAAACCTTGCAATGTATACAAATGCAATAGCTATAATATTTAAAGGATTTTATAAATTGATATAACTAGATAATGTTTAGATTTCAAAATTTAATTTAAATAATTTATATCATTGAAACATTATCATCATTATTGAATATATAAAATTAATTATTAGTTGTTTTCTATTATCTACAGAAAATAAAATGCTGAAAAAAGGCAAAAAAACTTTAAAAAAATTAGAAAATTTATAAAAAGAGGAAAAAGGAGAAAGCTCAAATAACAGAGTGTAAGGTATTTTTGTGGAGTTTTGAGAATTATATGCATATATAGATTTTGTTAAGGGGGCAAGGTCCAACCCTAGACCTCTAGCTCTGTCAACGATGGTAAGTAAGCCTCCCCTGTCAGATTTGGGTACTCGTATTTTGATCCTTCAGGAGCACCTGGAGCAGCTCCAGGGAGTTTTCTATTTTCCATGTTTTTAGAGAAGGCAACTCAGTTGCTCATGGCTTAGCTAAACTTGCACTAGATTTGCAGGATTCTACTATGGTTTGGATGGTGAATGTACCTCCCTCCCTAAACTCTCATTTTTTCCCCTTATGTTAGTTTTTAATGCAATTATTTTGCCCCTCACCAAAAAAAAAAAAAAAAAAAAAACGAAGGTGCCTGTGGCAGAAGTTAATTTTCACAAAGGTTGATGCTGCTCTTCGCACCTGTATATCGGTCAGTAACACAATTTGATTTTTAATTTGGTATGATGGACTCGGAAATGAGAAATGATGTATTCATGAATTGTGATTTAGGTGTCTAAGTTATATGTTTTAGGTTAGCTTTGTAATTTATTTATATAAATTTATTGCATATCCATTTCTATTTTTTTTTTAATTTTCATTTTATTGATTCTTTGAACATTTGGGAAAAACTAATGATCAGTGTGAGAAAAGAGCAAGAAAGATATATTCATTTCTAAATATATATTGTTTAAACAAAAATTAGTATACACTTATTTATTTGGAAAGATATATTTATTTCGAAATGGAAATTAAAATTAATAGGGTAAATTAGATTATTAACCATACGTAGAGTAAAGTGGTGAAAAGTTAAATTCGCTTATTTATTTTAAGAGTAGTTTTGTTCATTTAATTATAGTTAATTAATTAATTTTATATTTACTTTCATTTATATCTAGGTAATGTAATTAATATTTCAATACTACTCAAAGCCAATCTTTATGAAATTGATATTCTACTCACTAAATTTACCCACCAATAGTATAAGACCACAATTATTATGAGAAAAATATGACAATCCATAGAATTAAAAGAATTAACTAAAGTTGTTCTCTTGATTTATTATTATTATAACCCATCTTGCTTAGCTATACTCATGTATAAAAAGGAACTATCAACTGCTCTTATATACGATCTCTTGCGATGCAACATATATTCATATTTGTGTCCTTATTTTGTGTTAACAAGATGTAGTATGATTGGTCTTTTCATGTTTTATAAAATATATAAGGAGCTGGTAAATCTAAATTGAAGTTTTCTTCATCATAAAAGTCATTACAGATTTAGTGAATGTTATTTGGATATAGAACAAATTGTTGGCTGTTTGGTTGAATCCATAAACTGCTGTGTCTTCTCTATTATCTTACAGCTATTCTCTCCTTTTATAATATTCTTGTTTTATAACTTCAATTAATATTAGAAATAATTCACTTTTAGAAAGTTGTTTGCAGTTCTGTTTTTTTTTTCAGTCCATCAAAAAGAAAATTGTCACTTACACCGCTAAAATTAGCTACAGAAAAAGTAAGGTGGTAAAAGAAAAAAAGAAAGAAGATACCCTGAGACATGCAGGACTTCAACAAATCAAAAACAGCAAAGAGGTAAAAATAATAATAATAAAACCCGTATATGTTTCAACATACCCTGAGACATTGGCTTGGTTGATGTGGAATTAAAAAAGTGTCGAGAGTCAATTGCTGCCCTGGATCTTAAAGCAGAATCATTATCTCTATCAGAGCAAGAAGCAAGCAACAGGAAGATTATATGGCAAAAGTACCTTGAATTACAACGCTTCCATGATAGTATCCTAAGACAAAAATCAAAAGTACAATGGCTAAAAGAGGGGATATGAATTCGAAGTTCTTTCATGCTATTATATATAAATAAGAGATATATCAGAAACTTTATAGGTGGACTTACCATAAATGGTAATTGGAATTCAGATGTTAAGCAAGTTAAGAATGCAGCAAAGTTCCATTTTGAAAACCTTTATTCGCAAACACCAGCTCCAAGACCTTTTCTAATATGTGAAGTAGTAAATTGTCTTTCAGAGGAGGACCGGGAGAACTTAGAGACACCCTTCACTGAAGTAGAGATTAAAGAAGCCATTTGGAGTTGTGGATCTTCTAAAGCACTAGGACTTGATGGTTACACTGTTGAATTTTATAAACACTGCTGGGATATTATTAAGGATGATCTTTTAAAAGTCATTCATGAATTTTTCCTGAATGGCAAACTTACAAAAGGTTTAAACTCCAGTTTCGTAATTCTCATCCCAAAGGTGCAATCTCCTCAAAGACTTAACGAGTTTAGACCAGTATCTCTCATCAATAGTGTTTACAAAATTCTGGCAAAACTTCTGGCCATTAGATTGAAAAGGGTGATGGACAAATTGATTGGGGAAACACAAGCAGCATTCATAGGGGGAAGGCAAATTGTAGATGGAATATTGATTTGTAATGAGGTTATACATGAGCTACAATCAAAGAAGAGGAGAGGGATTATCTTCAAGGCAGATTTTGAAAAAGCATACCATTCAGTCAACTGGGACTTTTTGATGGAAATGATGAAATTGCTGGGTTTTGGGCAAAAATGGAGGGATTGGATCTTCGGATGCCTAAGATCTTCTCGGTTATCAGTGTTAATTAATGGATCGCCAACGGAAGAATTTTCCATAAGTAGAGGCTTGAAACAAGGTGATCCGCTCTCACCATTTTTGTTTTTGATAGTTGCTGAAGGACTTAACCTTTTGATTCGTAATCCAATACAAGTGGGGATTTTATCTGGTGTTAAAGTGGGAAATGAGGAGATAACAGTCTCACATCTACAATTCGCAGACGACTCCATTTCTTCAATCAAGCGCTTAGAGGTGAAGTATCCAACCTTAAAAGAGTTTTGTCATGCTTTCAATTACTATCTGGCCTTAAAATCAATTTTAGTAAAAGTAGAGTTTTTGGGATCAACATACCAGAAATGGAATTGGGGCATCTGGCAAGCTTGTTAAAATGTTCAACTGATCAATTCTCTTCCAATTACTTGGGAATTCCTATTGGTTGTAATCCAGGCTCTATAAGATCATGGCAATCAGTTATACACAAGTTTGACTCAAGACTATCAAAATGGAAGGCAAAAGCTCTATCAATGGGAGGTAAAGTAGCTTTAATTAAATCTGTTCTTTCTTCATTGCCCTTGTATTACATGTCAATTTTCAAGGCTCCTTCCAAGGTCATAAAAAGGCTAAATGGCTTTCAAAGGAGATCCCTATGGGGAAAAGGGATCGAAAGTCAAAAGGTTTTAAATTGGATTCCTTGGAGGCAAGTGACAGCAAGAAAGTAAATTGGTGGCATTGCAATTCATGATATTAGAAGGAAAAATTTGGCTCTACTAGGGAAGTGGTGGTGTAGATTCAAAACAGAAGATGGGTTTTTGTGGAAAAAAGTTATCGAATCTAAATATGGAGAAAAGTCTTCCCTAGTCCAGAAGCAACACTTAGCCTTTGGAGGAAATTATCACCGGTATGGAGGGGAATTGTTGGGTTAGGTGAAAATTCACAAATTTCAGCTGAGTTTCTTAAATAGGGATTCCTCTGGATCATTGGTAATGGATCAAGGATTCGTTTTTGGACTGATGTGTGGCTGGAAGAAATTCCCTTATATGTGGAATATCCTCATTTATTCAGGATTGCTCTAAACAAAGAGGCCTTGGTTTGCTCTTGTGGCTCGGTGATAAATGGAAGGTAGGATTGGATTTTAGAATGGAGAAGAGCACTTAGAAGCTTTGAACAGGAATGCTGGATACAGTTAAAGGCAAAGCTGGACTCTTTAGTTCTACAGCCTGAAATTCATGATAAAATCATATTGGTTTTTGATAGAATAGGCAAGTTTTCAGTAAAAAACCTCAATGCACTATTGGAAGACAAGGAGTTGAGTGGGCAAGCTATAAATTTCAACTTAAAACACATAGAGAATTCTTACATTCCATCAAAAATTTCTCTTTTTGTTTGGAAAAGCCTTTTAAATAAAATCCCAACCAGGTTGAATTTATTTAGAAGGAAGATTATTCAAAATATGGAGGATTGCTCTTACCCCATGTGTCGGTCAGCAGTGGAATCTACAAATTATGCGCTTCTACAATGCCCTTCTGCTATGGAGGTATGGATGTCAGTGATTAATTGGTGGGGAATTAAAGGTGTTTTACCTAATAGCATTGTGGAACTAAGCTGGCAATGGGAAACATTAATTTCCTTGAAAGGGTTTGGTATAGGTCGGAACGCTTTATTCTTCATCACACTTTGGACAATTTGGCTAAGAAGAAATAAGCAGGTATTCTCTAACGAAGAGCAACAGAATGAGGTTTTTATAGACATGGTTAAATTGAGAAGTTTTGAGCTGCTAAAGGCAAATTTCCCAATGACGCCTTATTGCCACAGTGATTGGATGAGCTTCCCCAGTCTTGTGTGCAATAGTATTGCAGGATTAAAATAAAGAAAAATGAATCAAAATGAACCTCAGCCGTGGGTGTCGCCAAAACATGGGACCTTGAAATTCAATGTCAATGGATCCTCAAGAGGCAAGCCAGGAGATGCAGGTATCGATGGTGTACTTAGAAATGATTTGGGTAATGTCTTGTGTTTGTTTTTGAGATCTGTGGGGGTTATGGATTCGAATGAGGCTGAATTCTTAGTCATACTAAATGCGATTGAAGTATTATATTTATCGCAATATAATAATTATCCTTTGATTATTGAGTCTGATTCAAAGAACGTTGTTACATGGGTTACCAATAAAAATAAAAGACCTTAAAAATGGTGGGAAAAGTTTAACAGATTAAATGCGTTAGCCAATAATTTATCTCAGGTTCAGTTCCATCATATAAAGAGGGGAAGAAACTCATTTGTAGATTCCTTGGCAAAAAAAGGGATAACAGTTGCAAAACCTTTTTTTGACATGATTATAAAATTGTATCTGATATATTAGTAGTTTCTTTTCTCCTCTCATGAAAAAGAACTACTGCTATTTGCTATCGTATTTACAGGTATTTATTGGGAATGGTTTCAGGTTTTACTTAACTCTCCAAGATAGGATTGGGCGTATGTGGAAAAAATTTGATAGCTTGAGTGTAGGAACCTGATTAGTTAAGTCTTCCTAAATATATGTTTATTTATTTTTATTTCTTAATACCAAAAAAAAAATGTTTCTAACATATTAAGAAATTTATTTCCAGGGCTTACATATTTACAAGAAAAGCGTTGAATTAAACTTGATTACAAGCAAATTTAGGATGCATGCAGCAGGAACTTTTTTTTTTTAAAACAAAAAAGATGAAGAAAAACCCAAATATACGAAAGGTTTACTAGAACAAACTAGGCATACATATATATTAATTATGCATCAGGATTTGCTAAAGCATAAGCTTCAAAAATCTTGAAAACTCCCAGAAAGATTTGATTGGTCTTTTCTAGACTAGCCCTAACTTCCTCTTCCTTCACTTCTACACCATCAATCGTATAGCCCTTGCAGATACGTGTGGCAATGGTTCCACCATTAGCAGTTGCTTCAAACTTAAGTTCAAAAGACATTTTCTCAACTATACTTTTGTCTATCAGAGTAGGGTCTCCTCCGACTATAGAATAATGAAATGTTAAATTATGTTTGTCCAGAAAATCAATCGTGTCAATAACATGAGTCATTGGGCTGCCTGAAAGAATGTTAGAAAAAATAAATTTAGAAAATTATCTAAATAATTCTATGTATCACTAAATAAAAATTACTAACCAGCGCCAAAGGTAAGCTTCCTGACACTACCAGGTCCTCCATCTCCTTGGAGAGTTTCAAAACTCGTAACAGCATCAGGCTGCACCTTGGAGACATAGGTTTCAGATTCAAGGACAAGCATCTTGAACAGTCTGGCTGGTGGGAGTGGGCTCTCAATTTGGCCTTCATAAATCACAATTCCCATTATGCTTTAAGTAACTGAGACTAGCTAAAAAAATAAGATCCTATATATGGCTCTGCTATTTATAGTTAAAACATTTGCTTAGATAATCGGGAGGCTAGAACTGATTACTTAATTACGCATTGAAAATATAAGTACATGCATGCATATTAGGTTCCACAGCCGAATTGAAATTAAGAGGGCATTTGATTCTGCTGGTTCATGTAGCTGATAGCTGATTTATACTCTATAATTGTGTTTAATAAATTTTTTAATTAAAAGTATATTAGAATAATCAAACATCATCATACTTGTCCTTTAAACAGACATTCCAGAATTCTCTATTTTATAAGGATATCTAATTATTATCTTAATTTAAGATAATTTACATAATCAATTTGCTTAATTCCATTAATCTAATATATAAATAGGAAAGAATCTGGAAACAAGTACCAAGAACAAAAGGAAGAATACATATATATTAATATTTAATGGATGACAAGAATAATTTAAGTTGTAATTAAATAGAAGTGGCGACATTACACAACAAATATTTATTGTCGGTTTCGGTCAACAAAGTTACACTATGAATACGATGACGTTTGGTGCTCTTCTGCTGCGTCTTTCAGTGACTTCAAATGTTATGTATGTTTCATTTGGATTCGTCTTCCTAAATGAAATCGGATGTTGATGGCCTTTTTATTACTTTTCACAAAAGTATAATTTAAGCCTTGGTCTTGGCAACTCACACAACCATATGCATTATTAATAAAATATAATATACATTCAGACACGTATTCGAGTTTAAAGAATTTAAAATTTATAAATATTCTACTGGTTTAAGTTATAATATAAATGGATTTTGAATGGGTACAAGTACTAATTATAAATGGTTTTAGAAATAAATATTTAAATTAGTTTGATGAATTCTAAATAGATATAAATATAAGTAGTTCAAAATTTACGAATACTCAGGCTGCTTTTATCCTTATATAAACCATAAATTTAACTAATTTTTCAAAGTATTGGTTTATAATAAGAAAATAATTCAAACTAGACAAAATTTTTTGTAACGATCAATACTTCAATTTAATATGCAAAATCTATTGAAATAAAGCTCAATTGATTTCTGAATTTATTTAGTAAGGTTACAAAAGATCAAATTTGACTTTTTGGATCAATTTAACCTTTAAATTTATATAAAATGATGAAAAAGATCTAATTTCATTTTTTAAGCCAATTCAATCCTTGAACTTATTTAAGTGATTAAAAAAAATCTTATTTGATATTTTAAGTTAATTTAATTTTTAATTCTTCGTTGTACTTTCAATCTAAAAATCATTATATAAACATTTATTAAAACTGCAGTTAGGATCAAGCTAACTAATTTATTAAAAAATTAATTAATCATAAAATATAAAAAAATGTTATATGAAGCTTTTGATCGATAATTTTGAGTTTATAAATACGTATTAATTTGAATATTTTAAAATTAACTTCTACTACTGAGTTATTGCTCATGAAATTATTTTTATATTGAATAAATTGAAGTTATAATGCATGTTTATAGATTTATCATATTATAAGAAATGATATTTTTATAGACTTTTAATTTATATTTATAAGTGTGAAAAAAATTTAATCTGAGTGTTTTTAATTAATGTAGGATAAAAAGAAATGAAAAGTCAATCATGTTAAATTAAATCAATTATTAATTTATAAAAAATAAAATAAGTTCAAAGGTTAAATTGGTGTAAAAAATAAAATTAGATCCTTTTAATCATTTTATACAAATTTAAGAGTTAAATTGACTCAAAAGGTCAAATCCAATATTTTTTATCCTTTTAAATAAATTTAAGGACCAACTTAAATTTTATTCTAAAATCTATCCTATAAAAGTAACCACGACATGATTAATTAATAAAAAATAATTTTTGCAGATAAAAAAAACCAATTAACCGAGCTTCCAATTGCATATAACTAATGAAAAATTCATTTCTCATACTTATATTTAAGCATATCACACCCAACATATAATTAATAAACAAACATAACTAAGAATGGTCAATTAGGTGATGGTCTGATTGGTCTTTTCACTTATATGAGGAGTGAGAGAATTCAAACTCGGATTTTCTTAACCATAGTTGTTTTTATTAATTTGATGAGCCAATAAAAAGACTACTTCCTATTGTGTTTGAAATTCTTAATTAGGCAATTAAAAAAAATTAAATAAATATAGAAAATGAAATAATACTCCATCCATTCTATTTTAATAGTGACATTTGATTTTTTTTCACAAGGATTAAAAGAATTATTGGATTACATTGATTTTCTAAAAGTCTATAGTAAAATATATATATTTCGATACAAGAAAAACATTGAATTAAACTTACTTGTTACAAGCAAATTTTTACATGTAGGATTTTCTTTTTTTTTTTCTAAAAAAAGAAAAACCCCAACTACATTTATTTATTCAGATGCAGTTTTGCTCATGCCACTGTCTCATTAAACCAAAACAGGCATACATATTAATTATATGCATCAGGATTTGCTAAAGCATAAGCTTCATAAGCCTTGAAAATTTCATAAAAGACTTGAGTGTTCTGTTCTAGACCAGCCCTAACTTCCTCTTCGTTGACTTCAACGTCATCGATCGTATAGCTCTTACCGCTGCGTGTGGCAATGGTTCCGCCATTAGGAGTTGCTTCAAACTTAAGTTGGAAAGACATTTTCTCAATTATGCTTGTATCCATGAGAGCAGGATGGCCTCCAATTAAGGAATAGTGAAATGTGAAATTATCTCTATCCAACAAATCAACCGTGGTGATGACATGAGGTGATGGACTGCCTGAACATTATAAAATTAATTTGAAAATTGTCTAAATAATGTTATATATGAATTTCAAAATGCATAGTAAATAGAAAGTTACTAACCGTCGCCAAAGGTAATTTTCCTAACGGTACCAGGTCCTCCATCTCCTTGAAGAGTTTCAAATCTCTGAACAGCTTCAGGCTGCACCTTGGAGATACTGGTATCAGATTCAAGGACAAGCATCCTGAACAGTTTGGCTGGTGGGAGTGAGCTCTCAATTTGGCCTTCATAATTCACAACACCCATTATGCTTGAAGTAACTGAGACTAGCTAAAAAAAATAGATATGATAAGAATTATAAAGAGGTTTGAAGGGGGCAAATGTAACACCTCCCTGACTCTGCTATTTATAGTTAAATATTTGCTTAGATAATTAGGGTTAAACATTTATCCATTCAGACAAGTACATGGACCAAGTAACTATGCACAATAGGGTTGTGCTTGATTTCATAAAAAAATAAAAAAATGAATAGTACAGAATTCAGTTTCGGATTTATACATATATATATATATATAAAATATATATTGTTAGCATAATTTTTGTAATGATAATTTCCATAATTTTCAATTATTTAATATATGAATAGTTGATCTAGTTTTGCAAATTGAAGTATTTAACTAATGTAATTTTATAAATTGAAGTGTTCGAAAGGTTAAAATAAAAGTTAAGGGTGCCACAGGTTAAAGTAATAAAATATAATTGTGAATTTTTGTTTCTGCCTTTTGTTATTAGTATTTAATAATAAATATGAGATATAAGTTGAAACTATTTGTCCAACATTAGAAATCAATAACTTAAAATAATTTATATAACTAATTTGCTTAACTCCGTTAATCTAATTCATATACGTATTAGAGATCCTAAGTTTTTAGGAAGCGTGTAATTGAATTATTTTAGTGAGAGCATGAGTATTAGTTTTTCCTTTTTCTTTTTTTCTTGAAGAAAAAGTTTTAAGTTGGTGATATATATATATATATATAATGTATTCCTCTCTTTGGCTCGTTAAATTGGTGGAAACAAATGTGGTTAGAGAGAATTCAAACTCGATACCTCTCACTCCTCACATAAGTGAGGAAATCAACAAAATGACAACTTGATTGGCTGCTAGTTATCTCTTTTATCATTTGAATAACAATGTAAAAAATAATAAAAATAATTTATTATGTTTAAATATAATTCTTCTATCACTACAAAAAAAATACAGTTTAGCAACGGAATTTTACATCAAACCTTATCCGATGCTAATTAACAACCGTTTAGCGAGGGATCAGTAACAATTTGAAAATAAAAAACAAATTCAGAACTTAACAATGGATTAGCCACAGAAAATTAGCAACGGATTATAGTCGTAGCTAATAGAATGTTAATTAACGCGGGAAATAATGGTCGGTAAATGGGCAACAGATTAGCAACGGATAGATAACGGAACTTAGCATCGAAATTTTATTCCGATGCTAAATTTGAAGGGAAAAACATGACACACTAATTAGTAACGGATTAACATGGAAGTGGCAACAGATCTATTTAGCATCAGATTTGATATCCGTTGCTAAATGAGACAATGTAAGCTCCGTGCGATTGCAATAGATTAGCATCCGATTAGCTAAGTAAAATTGATTTGTATATTTGCAGTGGATTAGCAAGAAAAATTATTAGTAAGGGATTTGCAATAAAATTTATAAATTATCTAAATTTTTATTATTATTTTTAGAAATAGATAAAATACTAATTTTATAGTTTTTATTTATAAAATATTAAAAATTCTCAAAATTATTAAATATTTTAATTAATTAAAATGAAAATATAAATATTCTCTAATTATATATAAGTAAGTTTTATGATCTATAAATCCAAAATAATATTTTTATTCTTTAAAAGATTTAAAAACTAATTATTATAATTATTGAAGAATTAATTAAAAAAATATTTATTGAAGCACTTAATTAACTCTTCTAAAATTAAGCAAGAAAAAAAAAAGAAAAAAGAAAGCATACACTCTAGAAACCCTACATTTAAATTTACTTTTATTCTCCTTCCTCACCATGCTGCACACACTCCTCTTTCTTTTTTCTCTCTCTTCTTCTTCTTCCTCTCTCTCTCTCTCTGTGTGTGGTCTTCAGTCGCAGCAGCAGTAGCAGCGACAACATCAGCGCCGCTTGCTACGTCGCGCCACCACTCCAGCTTCACCCTTCACGTCGCGCTACCCCTGGCTTCTTCTTCCTTGCGCGAGTTCGGCCACCACTCCAGCTTTTGGACTGTGATTTGTGTGTGGATACTGAAAATTTTTTCCCAAAAATTATTAGTTAATCTTTTGGCATTTTGTGGTTGATTTTATTATATTGTGTGGTTGGTTAATTATTAATTTGGTATGTCTAGCCAATAAACAAGCTAATGGAAAATTCCTTGATCTTTCATTTTAAAATATTCTTAAAACGGTTGATTTAAATATAGAATTTAAATTAATTATATGATTTAATAAAATAAATTAGAGGATTTTAGTTGATTGTAGAATAATGATAGATTGAACTAAAAATATAATAATAATAATAATAATAATAATAAGTAGATATAAATTTCAAATTTATTAGATCTTTAATATGTTTAATTATTAATAAATTAGCAACGGATATGGCAACAGATTTAAATAGCAACGAATTGACAACGATATTTCATAATACATTGATGCATTATAACATCGGAAAAAATAGCAACAGATTTAGCAACGTTACGACAACAGAATTGGCGGCGGTATTATCAACGGATTAGCAACGATTCACAATGAAATTGGTACCTAATGGGTACAAAATTTAGCAACAGTTATTTCATCGCTTAGCAACCGATACATCCGATACTAATTTAGCATCAGATAAAAATCCGATGCTAAATTATTAGCATCGAGATATTTGGCATGGAAATTTATCCGTAGCTATCCGTTGCTATTTTTATTTAGCAACGGATTGTTTAATTGAGAAACGGATTATTCCGTTTCTAAAAGGCATTTTTTTTGTAGTGTATTATTTATGAATAAAATATTTATATGATGAAAATGAGTTACAAACTAATTATGCTCTAATAGTAAAAGATAACAAATAAAGAATGATTAACGCTTGACAAATAATTAAATAAGTATCAGCAATTATGAGAGTGGTCATGAGATTTTGCAAGTCAAAAAGGATTGCTATGGCAACTTACCTGTTATTGTGTTCAAATCATTCAACTTAATTGTGTATAGGGTAGAATACTCAAGTCATTCAACTTAATTGTGTTCAAATCATTGAACTAGGTTATCAATAGGGACCTACCAACCTAGTAGGAGTTTCATTCCCTCATGGTTGCCTCCTGTGGCTGAAATGCTTGTTGCTTTATTATTATGTAAACACTGTTGTTGGTCATTTGATATAGGATTGTTGTTAATTTAGTTGCTTTCTCTCAGTTATTATCTTATTCATGGATGCTATTCTTTGTGATCGTGCTGCTTGATTATAAAGTCGGTGTGGCTCTGCTGCTTGTTATGCACTATTGAAAATTTTGCATTGTTAGGTCAGTTGAAATTGAATATGAGCAGTGAAATCAAATATTGTAGTATATATACTGGATTGCAGCAGCCAGCAGTAGCATTAAATTTAAAATCATATCATCACGACATTTGCTTCAACTACTAGAGTTCCAGAGATGTGCTATTGGACCTAATTTTGCTGCTCTGGAGATGCCAAAATAAAAAAAAAATTATAAATTCAAACATTCAATTGTCATGATTCTGTTTAGACATTAAAATGGAAAAAAATTGACTCCTTCAGGCGTTAAATTAATTAACCAAACTAAATTCTCAACATGGCCAAAACCTACCACTTACCAAGATTTTCTTTTGGAAAGTAGAAAGTTATGTCATTGAGAAGGTACTGGTTCTTCATGGGTTGGATCTCAGTTTCTTGGTTGGTCGGTAGCTCCACTATAGCTGCCTATGAAATACTGTGCAGGTGAAATAGGATAGTGAGAAGCATGCAGTTATACAACGAACGCCGAGGAGTTGGGAGCGGTGGAAATTTTTGAAGCGTTGGTTGGATCTAGGAGGGAGAATTTCGAATCAGTGTTTTTAGTGTAGGTTGGATCATCTTCTACACAATCAATAGCATGTTGCCGATAAGAGGAGTTGGAGAGTCTTCAACGGTGAGGACAGTGAGATCCAACGTTAATTGGATCCGCCACAGTCTTCAAGACATCGTGGGCTGGAGAGAGATCCAATATTCTTTTGTATGGGCAGGAGAGAGAAGGAAAGGCAGGAGAGAGAAAAATCATTAAAAATCTCATAGAAAATATTAAATAACGGCAATCCTATTACGACGGATATATTAAAATAATATTAAAAATATATTTTATATGTATTTTATCTTTATAATTATATATATAAATTTTATTTTTAATATTATTTTAATACTCTCGTTATCTAGCCGTGCATAAATCCGATATTCCATTTTTTTATATTTATTCTTTTACTATTTAATTCTACCTCAGTTTTTTTACCGGTTATTGACCGGAAAACTGGCAAATGAACCTCTTCTTCTTCTTTATTTTTTTTCGCGCCAAAAAAAAATCTGTAAACTATTAAACCGTTACAATTGACTACAGGAAAAATAAAAAGAGAATGCATCTATCAACAGGTTTCCATGCAACAGCAAAATTAATTTGTACAAGCAAATTTACGAGGCATGCACAACTTAAAAGAAGGAAAAATCAAATACTTAGCATTTGAAATTTTATATTTTTTAAAAAAATCATTAAATTTATTTAAATTATAATAAATTATTGAGTAAATTACTATATACCTTTGATTTAATAGTAATTTTTTTAAAAAATTATTAAATTGAAGTAATAATTATTACTCATATATAAAGGGCAAACATAAAAAGAAAATATTTATTACTTTTAAAATCACAAATGTGATAAGTATTTTAAAACAAACTATTTTTTCAAAAGTGAAGAGTAATATGAAACAGAAATAGTATATTATTTATTGATTAAGTCATAGTTGGCTTATTAAATCAAAATAGGGATACATAGAATTATGCATCAGGATTTGCCAAAGCATAAGCTTCAAAAATCTTGAAAATTCCATAAAAGAGTTGAGTGGTCTTTTCTAGCCCAGCCCTAACTTCCTCTTCGTTTACTTCAGCACCATCAATCGTATAGCCCTTGGCGCTTCGTTTAGCACAGGTTCCACCATCAGGAGTTTGTTCAAACCTAAGCTGGAAAGACATTTTCTCAACTACACTCGTATCTATAAGAGTAGGGTCCCCTCCGATTATAGAATAGTGAAATATGCACTTCTCTATATCCATAAAATCAACTGTCTCAATAACATGACTTATCGGACTACCTGAAAGAATATTGTAAAATTAATTTAAGAAAATTGTCTAAATAATTTTAATATAAGAAGTTCAATATATATATTAAAGAAAATTACTAACCATCACCAAAGGAAATTTTTCTGACTGTACCAGGTCCTCCATCGCCATGAGTTTCAAAATTCTTAACAGCCTTAGGCAGCACTTTGGAGACATTGATTTCGGATTCAAGGATAATCATTCTGAAAAGTTTGGCTGGTGGGAGTGGGCTCTCAATTTGCCCTTCAAAAGTCACAATACCCATTATGATTGAAAAAACTGAAACTAGCTAGTAAGAATTATACAAGAGCTGTTGCAGGGGATGAACGTAACCCTCTATGGCTCGCTATTTATAGTTGAATGCTTCCTTCAGATAATTGGTAGGGGATGAATGTAACCCCTCTATGGCTCGCTATTTCCATTAGATTCAGTATATTGTTTTTTTTTAAAAAAAATCACAAAGGAGGGATGCCCCGGTAGGTCCAATCTACTTGCTCTATTTTATTTGTATAATTTCTTTTGCACGGTTACCAGGAAATGATACTGAAGTAGAGACGCCACATGCAAGTGAGAGACTTGGTAGATCTGACCCGTTCATACTGGAAGGCCTACTTTGATCAATCTAAATTATTGTCATTTTATAACTCTTTTTTTTTTCTAGTGAAAGGGAAAATGTGTCTGCGTAGTATGATATTTTGTAAAAAAGATCAAAAAAACAAAATAATTGTAGTGATTGGACGAGAGTTCAAAGGTGATGTACCACAGCTAATCAGACATAAGTCTTCTCATTTATATGATTAATGAAAGATTTCAAGTTTTAAAAAAATAATATATATAGCAAGTATTTTTTTTCACAATAAATTTATACGTGGCATTTCTTAAACGAACGTTTTTCTCACGATTTTTCTATATAAAATTCTTTTAGCGATGACACATTAAATTTAATTATTAATTATAATATTATATAAATATTGAATTTTGATGGTCTGGCTAGTGGCTAGGGCAAGCAGTGGAAATTTGTCCCTTCCTTTCTATTATATATTATATATGTAAGTTTTTTATTATATTCATTATTCAAACGTTTAAATTAATTTAAAATACATATATAATGCAATACATAATCTTTTAGATGTTGGTTGTATCAATTATTAATGATTTCATTATTGTTAGTCAACATTAGAGGCTAACTCTTTCTATTATATTCACTATTGATGTGATCCCCCACATTTTAAATTAATATTTTCGGATCTCACATTTAAAATAGTTCAAAATGAGAATTAATTAATTATTGGGTAACCCTAATTATAAAAATTCCCTATCATACCTTTTCTGAAAATTTTATGAAAAATTTCTTACCCCCTAAAGTATGAATTTAGGTAGTATTATACACCTCTATACTAGTAAAAATAGTTTTTAAAATTTTGACTTTTATATGCAAAATATTAATTTAATGTCCGGTTAATATTTTAACTATTTAATAAGTGCTAAATTGATTTAATTTTATAAATTGAAATATTTAATAAATGTAATTTCATAAATTAAAGCATTTACTGGGTCAAGTAAAAGTTGAGGGGGCATAAAATTTTTCGTGAAAAACTATAAGGACAAATTTTGGTATTTGGCCATTAATTTTTAGTTACTTGTAATGGTTACGCACAATAATTTTTTCTAAGAGCAAAATATTTTTCAAACAATTCATTTTGTATTGTTTGTTTACAATATTGAAGATTAGTTAAAAATATTAATTCTTTTTATATATATATAAAAGTGTACACAGCTAAAATTACTTATTTTACATATTTATTGTTAAATTTAAGAAAATATGCATAAAAATAATAAATTGGAATAGTGTTGGTAATTGGTATTGATAATCGTTGGTATAAGCACAACTACATAGTTAGGTACTTAGTATTTGTTTTAATTAAGTTCCAAATATTTTTTTATTCAATTCTTAATCTTTTGTAATTACCAATATTTTCTAGCAAACACTGAGATTAATTAACCTCAATTAATTATTCGTGCCAAGGCTCTAATTTAACATGTTATATTAAGTGTTGTATTATTTTAATTCACAAAAAGAAATTATTTAGTGTTGGTCTAATTAAGCCACCAACCTTAATTAAATCGATAAAGTTGGCATTTTTTCCACATTGACCTTATTTTTTTAATTTTCTTTTTGCATTCATCACCTTATTGACCTTAAATCAAATTTATGAATTTTTTACCTAGATTTGAATAAGATATATATGTGAGGCTATAGTGATGAGGTAAGTGATAGGTAATATTTTTATAATATTTTTAGTTTAAAATTTATTAAGAATTTTAGTATTTTTAATTAAATTTGATTAGCTTTTATTTAGATTTAATTATATTTTCAATTAAGTTTTTTTGATTCTTAATCAACTTAATTTGAAGGATTTTTAACAGAAAAATAGCCAGAATAGTTAAAAATTTAAGTGGGTCAAATTCTACTATTTAGCCCATGAAAAATTGAAGTCCAGACGAAACCCATATATAGATCCCCATGAGATTAACAAAAGAGCCCGCCATAGCATTACTCAAACCCAACTCATTGGAAGAAACTCCTAATTAGGAAGTAATCCAAATCAAAGTCAGTTCCTGCACAGATTATAGTTCTTCCTAATTAGGCTAGCTATTTTTCTACTTGAATAAGAAGACACCTTACAAAGTCTATATAAAGGGAGATCACTAGGGCATTCAATTATTGAATTTTAGATTTAAAATCTTGGTTCTATTCTTTTTTTTTAGTTTTTCTCTCTTTATAAGGCTTCAAGCAATCAAGTTGTGTAAAGAATCAATGGATCGGTCTACACTGTTGTTAACTAGTTTTTATCTCTAAACTCTTAATCTTATTGTTAATTCATATTATTTCTGGAATTATTTTCAGATTTAATTGAGTTTTATTTAATTATTATGTCGAACTAAACTCTTATACTACGAATTCGATGTAGCTTAACTTCTACTCCAATTTATGATGTTAGATTTATTTTTCTTTATTATAGTTGTAATTTATTATTGAACTTCCAGGTAGAGGAGTTTCTCTTCTGAATTAATTTATTTCATTAATCATTATCAAAAGAAAAGTTTTTGATAAAAAAAAGATAATAAATTACATGAGAATAATAACTTGATGCAAAATCTATATGGTTTGACTCACAGGGGTTTTTATAATTTAACGAGTTTAGGTTATGAATTCTTGAACAAATCATAAAACTTAACGATTTTAATTCATGTTTAGTTGCACTGTTGAAAGATAGGTAATTAGACGGGATTAAAATAACTAACAATATATCGGGAGAGCTTATTAGTGACTTTAGGGTAATTTCCTCTACTTGAACAATTAAAATTGATTAGCAAACTAATAAAATAAATTGGATAGAGTTAAGTAAAATCAATATCCTTAGTAGTTTTTAAACCTTAATTTCTTTTCATCAAATATACTTGTTTGAATTCTTTTCTATTATTTTATTCTATTTTGTTTTATTTTCCTTCTACAAGTATCTCTTTATTATCATTTAAATAATAGTAGATTAAGATAATTTTGGTATTTGATATATAATTTTTATGGGACGATATTCTACTGACTCTTTATTATTTATTGCGATTTTGTACATTTGTGAAAAACACCGTCAGTAACTTTCAAATGGTAGGAATTGTTTTCTTTTTTTCTGTGAACATACCTGAGTTAATTAATTAAATATGTGATTAAGTTAATTATATTCAAAGGGCATTCTGTAAATTAGATTTGACTAATTGCTAAGGCCATATTCTAATAAGGAGTAGCCAAAACGCAGTTCTTTCCCTATTGGTCCTTTTTTTTAGGCAGCCCTTACTATAAAATATTGAAATGTTGAATGATGATAACTGTCTCTTAGCATTTTTATTTTTTTAAAGTTTTCTAGCTTATTTCCTTCTATAATTGGCAGGTCTGGTAATGTATGCATATTGCATGGATGTCATCAAGCAATCATGGAGTAGGTCTGGTAATGTATGCATGGATGTCATCAAGCAATTATGGAGTCCAATGTTCGGTAGTTTCAAAATTACATATATTCTTGATATAGTCACTAAACGTAGCTGCTTATTCCCCATTAGTGCCTTGGGATAACACGCAATTTCATAGCAAAGTACATACATTCGGATCAACCTTTATCTTAGTGGCCTGTAATCCACTACTCAAATCATGCTGTGATTTTGAAATATGAACTCTTACAATAATGCTAATTTAGAAGAAATATGTTACTTTTAAATTGATAATATTATTTGCATATTTCATAACTTTTCTGCAAAAACTATGCAACTTTTCTGCATATTTCATAACTTGATCCTGGTTCCAATTTCAGTTCTATTTCCAGTTCTCCTTCCTCCATATTGTTATCATATTTTTTTTAAATTTAAAAGATTATAATATTAAACTAAAATTGAAGAAATTCATCTATAATAATTATAATACTAACATAAAATTATAATACAATATTAAATCATGATTAATAATTGATATTTTTGTTTCCATGTAAGGAATATTAAAAATAAAAAATCCAAACAATAATAATACTTTTATATGATTAATTGATTATAATTACATATATATATGTCATATATATTGGTTTAATAATTTATATGTCACAATAAAAAAGCTTATACAAAAAAAAAATGCATTTCTAAATTGAAAATTAAGTTAAATTTAAGTTTTCTTCCTAAATATTAAATTTATTATTAATTAATAATTAATGCAGTGTACTTCAATCAATTACATTTTAGAGTCTCACATCATCTTAATATTTATTAGTAAATGTAATATGATTCTCAATTTAAATAATAAATAAAAAATTTTCTAAAGTTAAAGTTTTATGTTAAATAATATATCCAAAAATCAAAATTATATATTTATTAATAGGTTTTTCAGTTCGATTCTGATTGGGTTTGGATCCATTGAGGTTTCAGTTTGGCTTCGATTAGATTCTTAGTAAGAACCAGAACCAGAACAAAGACATAAAGTTTTTTTAAGCTCTGGTTCTAGTTCCAGTTCTTTTTCGATTCTGGTTCAGATCGGATTAGTTCTGCAGTTCAGTTCGGATCCTCTAGGAACCATGCACAGCCCTAATTAAAGGCATCATAGTTAGTTTCATTGGTTTGTTCCATTAATAGTCATAAATCCGGTCTTGGCAAGAAAAAATAAACGTCCATTGTAAAGAAAAATATCATTTGCAAACAAAATAGAACTAATATAATACTAATAAACCCAACATTAGAAAAGGTTTTAATCTAATAAACATATGGACTCAATACAAAACCAAGAGAGTTAAAAGAAACCCATATCAAGATACAACTTAAATACGACAGAAAAGTAAAGACTAAACTCATAAATTGCTCAAGTCTCCATCTTGAAGTGCCATCTTTCTTGATTTTGCAAGTAGAGCTCCTCAATCCCCATGCCTTGAAAAAATCCTCCCTTGGAATCCTAAAAAGTAAGGATTTTTTTTCTTAGTTTTAGGCCCTGAGTGGGTGAAAATGGTCTCCTGCTCTATTTAGGTCATTATCAATCTCTTATATAGGTGCTACGGTTTGTTTTAGTTGGGAAATTCCAAGTTTTTCCATTTTTCTATTGCTGACAATTTGATAGACAATTGAACTAATTATCCTTTAGACACTCGTATCCTTTCTATGATAAACTAGAAATTTTCTTCTTTTCCAAATATATATAGTCTCAATGATATACTTCTTTGGTAGAGACGATTTTCATACTTAACACTCAAATTTCTTAATTAAAAGTCGGAATCACTCAATCGTAGCAAGAGTTAGTCGGTCAATATTTAAAGGCTAACTTTTTCTATTAAATTCATTATTTATGTGATCAAAATAGCCATTATTTATTTTATTTTATTATATAACAACACGCAAGAATCCAATGTCGTGTTACATATATTTAATTGATAAGATGAATCATTCATCTTGTCTTGTATATGGAAATGGGGACATTACACCAACAAATATTTCTTGCCGTTTTGGTCAACAAAGTTAAGTTAATTATCAAAATATATTTATAGACGAGGAACCGGCACGACGTGCAAAATATATTTGTCTTGTATACTACTCAAAACCAAAAAAATAATACAATAACTTCAGCATATTAAAAATAAATATTTATTATTACCAAAGAAAAAATCATAGTGAGCCTAATATTCTCTAACTAGAAAAATAATATGAAAACTAAACTATTGTCATTTATATATTAACTTAATTTTACCTACGGTCTCTCAAATATTGGCACTATCTTAACACCGTCTCCAAAATTCTATTTGTGTAATGATAAAATAATTTTTACCTGATGTCCGATGAGAATACGTCTGAAAACTGATTTAGACCTCAAATTCAGCTTTTTTTTTTCATTTATTTTAATTACATGTGGACTTCCCACTCACTGATATATACACTTATACCATATGCCAAAAGAATAAATATAAGAAATAAAAAAGAATAACCATATACCAAAAGAATCAATTACTGATATATACACTTACAAATTTACAAATAAACAAATGTGACACCAACTGCACAAAACCAGTTAAATTGTATTAAAACCCATCATTCATTCCATTAATGCGATCCATCTCTCAACATGATAATCGTTATTTATGTTATTATATAGCAATGTTAATATTTAATTGAACAAAATGAGCCCACCGTCCATATGCGATAGAGTATTTAAAAAGTAAGAAATATTTCTTACTGGGGCTGGTCAACAAAGCAAAGCTTATACTAAAATCGAACAGCAGCTTATATATATATATACATACGTTGTCACATTTTCTAGGCAAAACATCTATCGCTTTTACAATATCATCTTCTTTCTTTGAATCATAATGGGTATTGTCAGTTATGAAGGGCAGACTGAGCTCTCAATCTCACGGGCCAAGATATTCAAGATGCTTGTCCTTCAACCTGAAACCTACCTTCCCAAAGTGGTGCCTGGGGCAATTGCAAGTTTTGTCAATCTTCAAGGAGATGGGGGACCTGGTACTCTCAGGCAAATCACCTTTGTTGAAGGTCAGTTTCAAAATATATACATTTTGGATAGGTTAATTCTATAGTGTTTTTATTTATTTTGCCTTGTTTTATTTATTATAATATTGTTGGTTGCGTTTAATTATTGGAATAAGGCTCAATTGCCTAACACAACATACAATTGACCCAAAAATTAACTTTTTATACAATTTGCCCTTTTAACTTACAAAAAAAAAGAAGCAAAATTTTCAGTTTTTTAAGAAAAATTTTATATATATATATATAGTTTTAAAACATTATAAAAATCGAAAAAGATTTGATTATATTGAAATGTTTGGTTAGAAAAATATTAATTGCATACTTTTCTAAAATGCTCAGGTAGCCCAGTAAGTCATGTGAAGGAGACAGTTGACGTTGTAGATAAAGAGAATTTCATATTTGTCTACACTATAATTGGAGGCGATCCTGCTTTTATAGATACTAATTTAATTGAGAAAATGTGTTTTCATGTAACTTTTGAAATTTCTCCTACCGGAGGAACTACTTGCAAGCGCAGTGGCAAGGCCTATATTGTTGATGGTGTTGAGGTGAAAGAAGATCAAATTAGGGCCGACCTAGAACATACTACACAAGTCTTCTTTGGAACACTCAAGCTTTATGAAGCCTATGCCTTGGCAAATCCTGATGTCTAACTTGATTTACATGTATTTTTAGTCTTAATAAGCCATATATTTGAGCAATTATAAGAAATTTGGATTTTGTCCTTAAATTTTTATATATCCACTTTAATTTAAATGTTTAAATATTTGTTCTCAATTTAAATTCCAAAACTTTTAAAGTCTCAATGCTTTGCTTGTTTTTATGGCAAAACGACTAGAAATCATTTATTTAATGTGTGGATTTGTGTTAACAGGATTACAAAATCGGAATATATCAAATTAGAAAATCGTATTAGTTTTCTAAGAAACCACTCATCTTAGAATTTTTTTAAAACGAGCACACTTAAACCGGAGTTATTCATACTTTCCAGCTCATTGCACCAAAATGTGTCTTTAGTAATTAGTTTTCTTCGTATAATTTGATTTATTCATGTGCTCGCGTTATCTTAGAAACCTATTAGAAACTTTGCTCTATCTACCCTCTTTAGACAATTTTATCAAATCGGGTTGTCATAAATCCATCGACTTTCACCTAGCTTGTCCTTCAACTGCACATCTACTCGAAGGTGTCCAACTATGACACTAATTGTCAGTAGCTAAAGAAATTATTCACTTTTGATCAAGTCAATTCCACTCCATCCTAGATTTGAACAAGATTTGCACAGTTTTATTTTGCAGATGGAATAGACAACTTCTCGAAATGCTTAACTCTAAAGTTTTTCCGAACTCTCTAAGTCATTTCACTGAAAGACATCTCTACTAATTAATTTTGATTGTTTCAATGTATGCTTCAATTCATTAATTCATATTACCCGCATTCCATTACCTTATCTAGTTTTGCTATCAAAAGGTCAAAATATCACATGTTCTTTTTTTTGCTTTTAAACCTTTTGTTGCTTTTAAACAACAATAATTCAATTATTTGCTTTTAAAATACAAATATAAAAATTAAAATTTTATTAAATAAATGATATTGAACAATTTCTGAAATTTTTTTTTATTTTAAAACATATAATGATCAGTTCGTAATAGGTTCTAAATTATTTTGAAATCTCAGCTAAAAAGAAATAAATTTAAAGCGCTGAGATCACAATTTTTTTTTAGAAGGTGCAGGGATCACGTTAATAATGAATCTAGTAGAAAAAGTTAAGTCTACCAACAATAACTCAACTGCTCAGTATTTTATCTTTTTTATCGTAACTGACTAATCTAAATTTGAAATTCTACAAAGAACCATTAAATGGACGACTCTTCCAACTCAGTTTTCTCAAATTCAGACCTGGACATTGCTTAAGAGATCATTGATTTATGGAAAACTTTAAAAGATTATATATAAGTTGGCAATATTTGAAGAAGGCCAAGCAGGGACGGACCCAACAGTGCACCAAGGGGGCAATGGACCCCTGAAATTTTTTAAAAAGATTTTTCGACAAAATTCATAAATTAGTCCTTCAATTCGTAGGGTTTTACTCACGGTACTCTTAATTTTTTATTTATCAATTTTAAACTCTATAACTTAATTTTGGCAAAAAGTTGGTCTTTTCTGATGGAAATTTAATGGCATTAATTGAAAAAATAACCTGATTATGAAATTACATAAATTCTATTTTTTTAATAAGGGAAAATTTTAATTTTGACGTATAGAATAATAAAGGGAAAGAAAAGAAATAAACAAGGAAAAAGTTGAAAAAATTTATTTAATAAATTTTAGACTCCGGCTTTCCCAATTTTACCTTCCAAAATTTTCTCAACGTGAAGTCTATAGGAAAAGTTTTTGTGATTAAGGTCTCTAATTATCGTATTAGCAGCACAAAATTTTTAATGAATAGAAGGTTACAAATTTTTCAATAGATTTTTTTATTTTTTTTCTCTAATAATGTTCTTCAATTTATAACTGGGCTCTCTTAATCAATTTTCTAGGTACCTCCCTGGCCCAAGTAATAAGGAAAATAATTTTTAACTCATGATTGGCAAGACAGAGCCAGGATTTGAAATTAGAGAAGCAAAATAGTATGTAATCTAATTAGAAAAAGATTGTACAAAAATTAAAGAGGTAATTTTTGGTTAATTTGATTTGTTTCCATACTTTTTCTTATCTTTTCTAGAAAAGTCCTTATTTCATCTTCATTCACTTCAACACCATCAATAGTATAGGCCTTGCAGCTGCGCCTGCTGATATTTCTTCCCCGAGGAGAAGCTTCCAACTTAACCTGGAAAGACATTTTCTCAACTTTTGTAGTATCTATAAAAGCAGGATGGCCTCCGACTATAGAGTAATCAAATATAAAGTTCTCCTTATCTATTCCATCAGGTGTCTGCTTCAAATGGCTAAATTTATACCCAATATTTTAAGCAACATTAATAATTCAATTAGTTATTATTGAAAATGAATCCCATGAACTGTTGAAAATGAATCATCAGCCTTCTAACATAACTAATTAAAAAGATTTACAACATAAAATAGAAATTTTGAAAGGAATGTATATATAACCATAGGGATAGATATTGTAACTGACCTTCAGAAAAATTAACTTGCCTGACAGTGCCAGATCCTCCTTCTCCTTGGAGATTTTCAAGACCTTTGAAAAACCCAGGCACGACTTTGGGAATATAGCGTTCAGCTTCGAGGACCATCATCTTGAACGGCTTGGCTGGTGGGACTGATGAGCCCTCACTCCACAAGGCCAATGATGATTAAAATAAGAAACTGATATTGTAAAAGCAATAGATGTATGGCCAAGAAAACGTAACGACTTGTATATATAGCTTTATGTTCAGCTTAACATTGTCGACAAAGCCTAACAAGAAATATACTGTAACATTGTGTTATTATCAGTTTAAACGTAAACATTTAAAATGAGTCATTTGTTGATCATTTTATGGGAAAGTTACATTCGAGAAAATATAATTAGTCCATACATGTGTTTTAAAAAATAGAACTAAGTAAAGTTAAATTTCAAAGTTATCTGCAAAATCAATTAAGTTTCACTTTTTATTGAAAGCAGCCTATAAAATCATATTTCTTGACAATGTTAGCTGTTTTTCGAACCTAAAAAACACAAAATGATTTAAAAATAGAAATATAATAGATTCAGAAGTTAGAAAGAGAGGTTAAATGATACTGTTCATGTCAATTTCTAACTTTAAATACATAAAGAGAGGTAAAATGGGTCTTTCTAATGTTATTGCTAATTAATTTGAATCATTTTGTTATGTTAATTAAGCTACAGCTCTACATATTTGGGATTTTTTTATAAGAAAATAACAGCATTTAACAATAGATTATTTTGTTTTTTTGTTAATAAATGTATGTTTAATTAATATTGTTGTTTTGTTTGTTAAAATTTTATTATGGTAAATAAAGAGTTTAAACGATATCATGCTAAATGAAAAGTTTTGAAAACGTTGAAATAAATCTTTTTAATGAGTGTAAATAATTAGTCATTATTTGTTTTTGTTACTATTTTATGTAACTAGTGTTAGCACCTGCGCGATTCGCGTAACATCATTAAAAAATGAAATAACATTTTATAACATTATTAAAAAATAATAAAATTATATAACAAAATAATCATCAAATGCATTATAAATATCCAAATCCATTTAAATATCCGATTAAAAATTTAGGTATCCAAACCCGTATAGAAATTCACCTTTAATAACCGAACTTATCCGGAACTTGATTATAATTACCTTTTTAAATACTCAAATCCATTTACGTTAAAAATATATGTATTTTTTATTTTTAAAAATAAAAAATAAGTAAATATTATAAAATTATTATTTTGATTTAATAAAAAAATATAATATAAATATTAAATAAAATTATAGCATTAATATAACTAAAAACGGGTGTATATATATATATATATAATTTTTTTTATAAAAATAATTATTTTAAATATTCTTAAAATATTAATTAAACGGATATGGGTAGCGAATACCCGAATCCAATTTAAATTTGATATGGGTAATAAAAATACTATCCGAACCCAATCCAAACTTGTTTATTCACTATCCAAATTCACCAAAATCATATCGGATCTTATTGAATACCCACCTAATCAAGTAAAATTGTTATTCTTAACCGAAATACGTTTTCTTAAATATCATGCGCAGCCTTTCAATAACAATAACAAAAGTCATGTATGATATGACCTATATCAAGAAATACACACACACTATTGATGTATTTTCCATAATGATAATAATTTTTAGAATTTAACTAATTATATAGAAATAAGAAATAAGGTATTTTTTAGTTGTATATTTATAATTTATTACAAATGATTATTTATTTATTTCAAATATTAATGTATTACTTATTATGTGCAATGTGTCATAAGTATATGGATGTCCTACTTATTTGAAAATTATTAAATCATGTATATTTCGGTATCTTATGTTTCGTACCTGTGCAACCTAACTCCTGGTATATGAGACTACTTCATATAACAAGTTAATCAATCAAGATGTTTTTTTTAATTATCAACAAAAAGTGAAGTATTTTTTTATTTATTTAAAATAAGAAATTAAATTTTTTATTTATTTTATGTTTATAGTTTATTACAAATGATTATTTGTTTATTTGAAATATTTATATATTATTTGTTCTGTGTTATATGTCCTAATAGCATGAATGTTGTGTTTTTTTAAAAATTATCGTATCTCGTACGTTCTCATATCTCATATCCTGTATTCATGCAATCTAACTCCTGACATATGAGACTATTCCATACACCAAGCTAATCAACCAAGTTCTTTTTTTAATTAGTAATTAAAAATAAAATGTGTTTTTTAATTTGTTTTATGTCAATGAAATAAGAAATTAAGTTCTTTTTTATTTTTTATTTATAATTTATTACAAATAATTATTTATTTATTTAAAATATTAATGTATTACTTATTTTGTATATTATGTGTTAAGCATGTGGATGTCTTAGTTATTTAAAAATTATCATATCATATACATTATTGTATCTTGTATCTCATGTTGGTGCAACCTAGTTTTTAATATATGAAACTACTCCATATACCAAACCAATTAATTAAGATTCTTTTTAATTACTAATAAAAATGAATTTTTTTTTATTTATTTTTATCTCATTGAAATAAGAAATTAAGGTTTTTTATTTTATATTTATAATTTATTACAAATGATTATTTATTTATTTGAAATATTAATATATTATTTATTATGTGTAATGTGTCATAAGCATATCAATGTCCTATTTGTTTAAAAATTATCATATCATGGGCATTCTCGTATCTTGTGTCTCTTGTCTGTGCGACCTAACTCCTGGTATATGAGATTATTCCATATACTAAGCTAATCAATTAAGATATTTTTTTAATTACCAACAAAAAGTGAAAATTTTTTTCTTGTCATTGGAATAAGAAATTAGTTTTTTATTTATTTTATATTTATAATTTCTTACAAATGATTATTTATTTATTTAAAATATTAATGTATTACTTGTTCTGTATTGTGTGTCTTAAGAGTGTGGATGTCGTATTTTTTTTAAAAAATATAATATCTCATATGTTCTCTTATCTCGTGTCTTGTATCCGTGTAACCTAACTCCTGACATACGAGACTACTCCATATACTAAGCTAATCAACCAAGATTTTTTTCAATTACTAATTAAAAATGAAGTGTATTTTTTTAATTTGTTTTTGTCATTCAAATAGAAAATTAAGTTTTATTTTATTTTATGTTTATGATTTATTATAAATGATTGCATATTTACTTTAAATTTTAATGTATTATTTATTTAGTGTAGTGTGTTATAAGCATATGAATGTCTTACTTTTTTAAAATTATTTTTATAAGCGTGTGGATTACTTATTAATTGTTTTGCAATAAAAAATAAATTTATATTAATATATTAAGATATCAGTGTTAGTGATAATCTTTTTTATAGATATTAACCTTAATTTCATTTTATGTATATAATTTATTGCAAATGATTATTTATTTATTTGAAATATTTATGTATTACTTATTATGTATAATGTGTGATAAGTATATGGATGTCCTACTTATTTAAAAATTATTAAATCACATACATTTTTGTATTTTGTATTCCGTGCTTGTGCAACCTCGCTCTTGGTATATGTGATTACTTCATATACCAAGCTAATAAATCAATGTGTTTTTTTAATTACTAATAAAAAGTGAAGTATTTTTTTTATTTAAATTTATTTTCATATCATTGAAATAAGAAATTAAGTTTATTTATTTATTTTATATTTATAATTTATTACAAATTATTATTTATTTATTTAAAATATTAATCTATTACTTATTCTATATTGTATGTTGTAAGAATGTAAATATTATACTTTTTAAAAAATTATCATATCTCTTACGTTCTCATATCTCTTATCTTGTGTCCGTATAATCTAACTCCCGATATATGAGACCACTCATACACCAAGCTAATCAATTAAGGTTTTTTTTAATTACTAATTAAAAATGAAGTGTATTTTTTAAATTTGTTTTTGTTTCATTGAAATAAAAAATTAATCTTTATTTTATTTTATGTTTATGATTTATTATAAATGATTGTATATTTTCTTGAAATATTAATATATTATTTAATTAGTGTAGCGTGTTCTAAACGTGTGAATATGTTACTTTTTAAAAAATTATATCTGTAAGCGTGTAGATTACTTATTTTGATATATTAATGTTGAAGATAATTTTTTTTATAGATATTAATATATTAATATTAATATGTCTTACTTATTAATTATTTTGTAATAAGAAATAAATTTATATTAATATATTAGAATTAGAGATAATCTTTTTTATAAATATTATTTTGATAAAAATATTATCTAATATAACTTATTTTTTTACAATTGTATTTTATCCTCTTACAACTATCTTAAATAATTATTGTCTTGCTAATATTTGATTTTTTTAAAGGCTTATACTTGACATCTTCACAATACAAACTGCTCTGTTTTTAAATATATATAAATATAGATATATAGATTAGAAGATGAATGATGTAAAATTTTTTTATTATTTTGTAACAAATAAATTTTAAACATAATTTTAGGATAATAAATTAGCTAATAATTTGTGTCATTATTTGTAGTTTTAATTTCAAGCATAAATTTTTGTGTTCTTTTTTTATATTCATTTAGCTAATTTTTGGTTCTTGACTTTTTTAATAGTAAATGTCAATTTTTATTTATTTAAAGCTTTCCTTTTCTTTTTTAATTTACTTTTTACGAAACTGATTTATTTTTAATGCTCCATATAACTCAATTACTATAAAGTAATTATGCTTCTTAATATTCAATGCAATAAAAATATATATTTTATTTTATTTTATTTTCTCTTTGAAATTTCTCCCAATTAAGATAAAAGAGCAATAAAACCTACACAAAATATATATATTTTTTTACTTCATTTTTTCTTTAAAATCTCTTTATTTTGTCTTTGAAATTTAAAATTTAAAATTTCTCCCAATTAAAATAAAAAAATATTTAAATATTATAAATTCTCTCTCTTCAAATCAAGTTACACTTGAATGTATCGAAAAAACACAGATCCTCATATATATATGTATAATGATAATGTTTCAATATATTATGAATTTATACGGAGAACTCTATCCTAAAAGATGCTATACAATTCCAATGCCATCATCAGAAATAAATAATCAAATAATTTCGAATTTTAATAATATGAATTTAGGGTGCCAGTCCATCTATTTGAACCCATAATATACAACTCAGTGACTAAGGAACTTAATAAACAAACGCATTTACCCAATCCGTGAGTTACTGGATGAACCCATTTTTTCGGATTTGAATACTGAAGAAACGGATTCGGACACTCTTTTCATTGTTGCATCGAGTTTCCATATAATGGCTAAATAGAATTAGTATTATATATATATATTTCTAATTATAACTAGTAATATTAATACTATCCTTTTAATAAATCAAAATAGAATTTTATATTTACTTACATACATAATTGTAATCAGATTAAAAATGAGTTTAAATAATAAAATTGAATGTCTAAATAGATTCAAAATTGATTTGGATTCGTAATTTATAATCGGATAGCTTTGGATGTTATAAGTGAATTCATTTTTCTCTTCTTTATCATTATTTTAATTATAATTAAATTAAAATTTTGACTACACGCGTCTGAAAGTTTTTTATTATATCAAGACATTAGAAAATGAAATGGAAGTACTAACGTATTGTGCTGCTTTAATATGAGATTGAACTAGCATTGATTTTATAATAAAATTAAATAGAGTTTTTAATTTTAAAAAGGGTAATTTAGATATTTTATTATATATTTTTAAAAAATTAAAATGTTCCGATCATTCTCTTAATACTTGTGAAAAGATGAAATGTTACTATTGATAGAGTATTATTTCTAACTAATTAACAAACAGAAATATTAGTTACAAACAAAGCATGCCTTCATCCCAAAATTATAGTTCCATTTCTATTTTATACGTAGCTTGTTCGATAAAATTGATTGTTCTGGTAGTTGTTAGTTGTTTTAACAGTAGTAACTGTTTGAATAACTAGTAATTATTTACTGAACACAGTCATAGTTTAGAAAAAAGTAGTTAAGTTAGTTTAACTATAATTTTTTTAATATCCTCCGTATAGACCCTAATTAATAACTAGTAACTATGATTTTTTTTTGCTAAGAATGGTGTTAACGTTGCAGTGACCTTTTAGTTTGGTTGTGGTTATTTTTATTGTTGCTTGATTGTCAATGAATTTTTCGGAATATTTTGCATCTCTTTTTCTTAGTTCAGAAGCAAAAGTTTTTCTGATTCGACTGTGTTATTTTTTATTAGGTTTTTATTTTAGCATTTTCAGGCTAATGGATTACTATTTTTGGAAAGCCAAAAAAGAAAGTAAGACTACAATTTTTGGATGGAGGAAATATTATTCTTTTAGGCAACTTTATTACTTAAGAAAGCAAAATACAAGTACAATTACAGTAGACAAATCAAGATGCTTAAGCTTAAGTAATAATTACTTGTTGGCAATTTTAATAACTTGCTTTCCCACATTATGTCCCTTGAATAGCCCCACGAAAGCCACTGGAGCGCTTTCCAGACCGTCGGCAATATCTTCAGCATATACAATCTTCCCTTGTTTGATTTTTGGTAGAACCATTTCTAGGTACTTTGGCAGTAGATGATAGTAATCGGAAACTACATATCCTTTCATGTGGATACTTTTCAAAATAACTTGGTTTGTATTGAATATCCCACAATCAATCTTGTCTGAGGTATAATGCGACGTCGCTCCACACATAACAACGCGTCCCTCATACCTCATGTTCAGCAACACTGCGTCTAACATCTTTCCAGCAACATTATCAAAATATATATCGATTCCTTTAGGAAAATATCTGCACAACTTAAACCCATTAATGTCATTCATATACCAATAAATAGCAGTAGTATTTAAAAAACGATTAATTGTAAAAGAAAATATTTGTCTAAATTGGTTTCTTGGCCTATCTTTTATTCTTTTTTTTTCTATTTGTATAGTAAAAAATATTATCTTTTCAGTAAAAATTTTTATTTTCATTGATTTAATCCATAAGAGTAGTCATGGATCCGATTTAAGTAAGTTTTTCCACTGTCAGCTTGCTTTGAAGGTCTTCTTCGTTTTTTTTTTTTTTTTTCACTTGATAGACAGAATTGTTATTTCTTATCTCAAATGTATTTTTCTGCTCTCTGCTGTTTTTTTGAGATTTGTTGGTGTCAGAATTTTACACTTCCCTGTCGTGGTTAGGCTGGGTATTATATAAGGATGTTGACTCTAGTTATTCTAAGTTTTTTTTCTGATATATTTATCAATAGAATAAATTTGCTACGAGCAAAATTTTTTTTTTATTTTTATTAATATATGATGGTTCAACAAAAATTTAATAGAACCGACTCATTTAAGTAAAACAATATTACCTTTTAAAAGCTGCATCCAAGTCCTTTTCTTCGTTATAATTGAAAGCCTCATCGAATCCGAACTTATTCTTCAATAAATCAACCTTAAAATGGACAAATAACAGAGTATTTGAATAATTATCTATTCCATTTGATATAATCGAGTACTTAGAATTTTTTGTGTTGGATGAAACTCACTTTTTCTTTGCTTCCAGCACTTCCAACCACATAACAACCTGACAACTTCGCAAATTGGCCAACAAGATGACCAGTTGCACCAGCAGCTGCTGACACAAATACATAGTCTCCTTTCTTTGGAGCACCAATCTCATATAATCCGACATAAGCAGTCATTCCTGTCATACCTGCATGCAATTTATAAATCCACAAGGACAATATCAATCGGGTTGTTAGTTTTGGTATGAATTAAAATAAACAAGAATAAGGAAAAAAAAATAAAATAGAAAAAGAAAAAGAAATCAGAATTCTAGCGTACCAAGAATTCCAGCATGATATGAAAGAGGCAAATCAGTGTAATGAATTTTAACGAGGGACTGAGTTGGTGTTGGAATGAGAGTATATTCTTCCCAACCGGTCATTCCCCAAACAAATTCACCTTTCTTGAAGTCTGGATGCGCAGATTCTACAACTTTACCCACTCCAAGTCCATTTATAACCGAACCAAGCTCGAATGGCGCAAAAGGATGGTTAGGTTCTCTTTCTTCTCGAAGTAGAATTCTTATATATGGATCACAAGACAAGTACAGATTCTTGATAAGAACACCATTAGTTCCTTCTGGCACTTTGAGTTTGATGAAATTAGTACTCACAAGCATGTTTGATTCTTTAGGGCAACCTTCATTCGCATATTCTTTTAATATAACCTGTTTGTTGCTCACTATTTGTTCACTAATACTACCCATTGTTGCCGAGCTTTCTATCTAATTGTATAACATATAAAAACTCTTGCTACTTAAGAGAAGACCACAAGGAATTATGATATATATACAGTAGCATAATTTGGATCCATCAGGTGGCATTATCATTCCCGCTGCATGAAATAGTTTATTTTCATTTTAATACTTACCAAGTTAAAGTTCCTTGCTAGGGTAACTTCAAGTAAACCACGTTACCAAATCACTTGGTTTTACTCGAGTCATAAAACTCACTGTGCTGCCGGTTACCCGTTGAAAAGGTAACTAACATATGCGTAGAGAAAAAGCGAAGTAAGGGTTCGAAAACCAAATGTACTCCACTTTTTTAATAAGATTTCACCAAACATTTTTAATAGGTTTGGCAACGGTAGGATGGATACAGCACTTAAAATGTAATACCCAAATTAAAACCCAATTATGAATTAGGTATTCAAACTATCCTCAATTCATTTTTATCGTCAAAATCTGATTACAATTACTCATTTATATCCAAATCTATATAAATATTCGTTTAGAACTAAAATAAAAGATAAATAAAAATCATAAAATTCTATTTGAACTTAATAAGAAGTATAATGTTTGTATTAAGTATAATTATATTATTAATTATAATTGAATAGATATGTCTATTATTTTTTAGAAAAATAATTATTTTTAATATTAATTAAACAGGTAACTCAAGTTCTTATATCTAATTTGGACGTGGATAGTAAAACTGTTATTCAAATTCAATACCTCTCACTTTTCATATAAATAACAGTATCAATCGAATTATACCTGATTGACAATATCTTTCTTTTTTAAAGGAGCACTTTATATTATTATTATTATTATTATTATTACACAAGCACTCTTAAAAAATTATTGATTCATTCCCTAAACTCTAATATAAAATTTCATACTCAGTAACTTGGTTCTAAGAGATCACTCATATATTTGGCAACTAGTATACTTCTAATTGATATATTTGTCTTATCTTAAATTAAATATCTAGACTAAATCCATGGCCCTATTCATTGACTAAACCGATGAAAATATATATTTTTTTCTTTAAATGAAGATACTTCTGACCACATATTGAAAAAGAAAATGAAAAGAATAAGAATAATTTTAAAGAAACTTTCATTTTCATTGGTTTGGTTCACGGTAGAACTGTGAACTCGATTTAGACAAGTATAATCCTAGGAGGAATCACACTGCTCTATGGTTAAGACTTCCTTTGAAGTGAAATTTTTTTTTTTTTTAATTTTGATCATGTAGTTCAAGTTCTTATTTTAATTTAAAAATGGATCTAATTGCTCTTATACTTTAATTTTTGTGTTAAAACTTAAAATTGATAAACCTAATTAACTACCCGGTCTTTGTATCTATAAATAGATTAAGGCATATTTGAATTTTTTTTTTGGGTAAAATGAAGAGGTATAATCCTTGGCACTAATATATATATATTTTGCCAATAAATGGACTTTCTGTATATTGAACTTATGTTCTCATATTTACGATAATTGAAATTGCTTATTAACTAAACCAACAAATTGTTTGTATGATCTTTGAATTATTATCCATTCAACTGAATGATCATTCCATAAAAGAAATATTGCCTTTTATGATAAATTTTTAAATAGACTCATTCTATTACATTAGCTATTGACTTACCAATGAAAGCCACAAATAATTTGCTTTTTTCTAACTTATTTATAGTTAATTCTTTCATATTTTCTGTTTGATCGGAGATAAAAAACCTTATTGCGTTGGATTAGGAGTTGCTGATATAGTTTTACTTTATTGGATGAGTCTATATATAGCTATGGTAAACCTAGTTGCAATTCGCTTGACCAGCCAAACCCGCTCAGTTTGCAACTCAAAAGGAGATTTGATACAAGTATACGAGGAAAGATGACAAAACCATCATAGGTAATAAGCTCAAGCCCTCTAATTTTCCTGCTTTGCTTCTAAAAATTCGGAAATTCAGCTGTCTAAATTCTTTTTGGTTTTTGTTTTTAGAATTTTCTTTTAATTATTATAAGTCGAGATAAAGGGGTTCCAATGGCGAAATGTTACTTTCCAAGATAATACAATATACATTTTAAAAATAAAATTATTACAGAATTTGCCAAATTTGTGAGTTGCTATTGCACGTCGAAACAAACAGTATATTTTGGGGATATCTGTGAGAACGCCATCGCTGACTTGTTATCTTGGACTTAAATTGTGAAAAGCTTCTGCCAAAAAGCAAAAACGAAAACTAACCGGTTCTTGTCAGTGTCCAACCATTTTCCGATAACTTTTGGTAATATTTGGGTGTCTTTCCGGCGAAGTGCATGATAAAGGACGAGAGGCAGTATAGGTACCAGAAGGAGAGGCAGTTATGTAAATATTCAAATTGTTGAGGTTAATCAGATGTGATAATTTCTATTATCCTTCAACTTTTATAAATTTTCAAAGTGTTAAAAAAATTATTTTATAATAGTATAATACGAAGAGGAAAGCAATATTGCTGCTACCAAGTATTTTATTAAATTATTTTAGGGACATTCTAATGTATTTATTAAAATAGGGAGACTGAGTAGTTAATTAGATTAAAATAAAAGGACCAAAATGTATTTTATCTAAAAAATAATCCTATATACATTTTAAAAATAAAAAATATGAGAAAATAATAACAAAGAAAATACTCTTTCTCTCAACATATACATATACACTCGAAAATACCGTATTTTTCCAAATTTATGTGTTGATTGATGTATAAACAACAAAAATATTTTACCGACATTTTAGAGCGCGCCACTGCTGACTTTTTCAAGGACTCAAATATATGGAGGTACAACTGCAAAACTACAACTATCATATTTGATTTTCACGTAGAGAAGTTGTCAGACGAATTCAACTGACTTTGACGTCTTTCTTGATTTTGTTTTCTTCTTCTGGCTAGTGATGTTGATGTTGGTGACGACATTACTGATCTATTTCTTGGACTGGAGCTGTGAAAACATTCTGCCAACAACAAAAACAACAATAAGAATCAAGTATACAAACCAAGTGCTGATAGCAAGAAATCATAACTATATTTTCGGTTCATCTTTGTTTACGCAGCATTTAATTATGTTTTAATTTTTTTTTTTCGGATTCATGACAAGGATGTAAAAATTTCATTTATAAGGTTTAATATATATATTAAAAATTTTATCTATATTTCCTTATATCTTCTCATCATGTGCAATCACCATATCGCTTCCTAAATGATAACTCTGCTCATTATGCGCAAATCAACATATTTTTGTAGAATATACATACATGAATGCAATAAGTACAGATGAACCCAATTATCCTCGCTCTTTATAGATGGGATCATGGACTCGGTCTAGACATTTTTTTTTCTCATCCATGAATATCTATTTTTATCAAGAAATTGTCCATTATTCTTGACATATTTAAGGATGAAACTAAATTAGAATTTCTAAGTTAGAAAAAAAAGCAAGCTGTTGATGTTGCGTTATTTCATTGAATAGGTCTATAGCCGATATAGTAGGCTGAGTTTAACTAAAATTTTCTCCATATCAAGTCCTTGTTCGGAAACAGTTTTCATGTAGCATTTGGTGTTTTTATTTGATAAAAAAATTACTTTTATTATTTATATTATTCAATGTTGTAGCATTTAATTACAGTATTTAAAGTTTGAGGAAGAAAATTATAAAACGTTACTTCCTTCATCATCTCTAAAAATACCAGTGAAACATATATTAAAAGATGTAATTTCGCTGAAAAGAAGCCAAGTCAAAGAAGATTGTATAAATGTCTAGTGGTTCTCAATTAGAAGTCCAAATCCAGAAAAGAATTAAAATCAAGGCAAATAGCAAACTGTGTCCTGTATGCTACAATTACCACAGCAACAAGATGCTCCAACTTAATTTATTATATGTCAGTTTTGGTTTTTAGTTAGCATTATTATTCGAGATTATTTATTTATTCATTCGAATAATTTGAGTCGGGTGGCGTTACTCGAATCCAAGCAGCATTTTTTATGTAATACATATATAAATGGCATTATCCTCTCTTTACATATATAATAAAAAAATAAAATAAGAACAGCACTAACGCTTATAATTTTTGCTATAGTGACGTGACGTAAATCACGTAAAGATAACTTATCCGATACACAATCACCACACTAAGAATCCAACTTAATTTGTAATAATTTATTTAATTAGTCGGTTAGGTTTAGTACTTAGTTAGAATTAATAATTCGAAATTATTTAATTATTCGAATTGTCGAAATCAGGTAGCGTTGCTCGAATCCAATTAGCATGTTCCACGTGCTGATGGGTGATATAAGCAGTTGATTCTACAAAGTTCACTCGCTGAGAAGCCAAAAACTTTCACTTAGTATATTCGAGCTAAAAAATGGCAATTAGAGCTATATTATTTTGTAATTCGACAGTTTTATATAGAACTGCCACCTTTTATATAGTACTTAGAAAAATTTAATGTAAACTACCACAAAATTCAACAGACTAGATTTTAGTTGAAGGAATTACAAGATAGGCAGTAACCCTTATAAATATGCAAATATTCTCTACTAAGGCTCTTACTGCTCCAATCCTGTCCATAACCAAATAGTTTTCTCACTATGGAGCAGCAAATGCTCTCATTTCCAGTTCTTTTCAGTTTCCTTCTTTTCTTTATCGTCTTATTAAAAGTATCCAAAAAATTATGCAAAGATAATTCTAACCCTCTGCCGGGACCATGGCAATTACCTTTCTTGGGTAACATTTTCCAGCTCGCAGGCTACCAATTTCATACCCGGTTAAGCGACTTGGCCAAAACTTATGGACCAGTAATGGGTATTAAACTCGGTCAAGTTCCTTTTCTTATTGTTTCTTCGCCGGAAATGGCCAAAGAAGTGTTGAAAATCCAAGATCCTACTTTCGTCGACCGACCGGTTGTCCTTGCAGCAGAATTGGTGATGTATGGACCCCACGACATCGTTTATGCGCCGTACGGAGATCAATGGAGACAAATGAGAAAATTTTGCACGTTGGAATTACTTAGCACAAAACGAGTGCAATCCTTTCGCTCCGTGAGAGAAGAAGAAGCTGGAGAGTTTGTAAAATTTCTACTTTCAAAAGAGGGAAGTTCTGTTAATCTTACGCATGCTTTATATGCTTTATCTAATTCTATTGTTGCAAGAAGTGCTGTCGGTCATAAAACCAAAAATCAAGAAGCGTTGTTGAACGTTATTGATGACACAGTTTCAACAGCGGCAGGTACTAATATAGCCGATATCTTTCCGTCCTTAAAATGGCTTCCCACAGTCAAAAGGCAGATGTCTAGAATTTGGAAATCGCATCGTCAAACAGATGAGATTCTTGAAGGTATCTTAAGAGAGCATAGAGCTAACAGGCAGGCGGCAGCTTCCAAGAATGGTGATCGGACTGAAGCCGATAATCTCCTTGATGTTCTTTTGGATCTTCAACAAAGAGCTGATCTTGATGTTCCCTTGACTGATATCAACATCAAAGGAGCAATCCTGGTTTGTGTATCTTCGTCTTCTCAGAGTTTAATTAAGCTCTTATTTTGTTTTCAAGTTCAACTGATAATTTCACACTTTTCGATATCACTTTAAAACTCATAAACTGAAAAGTTTATAAATTGCAGGAAATGTTTGGCGCTGGAAGCGACACATCTACAAAAGCTTTAGAATGGGCAATGTCAGAATTGATGAGGAACCCAGAAATGATGAAAAAAGTACAGCAAGAATTGCGGAGTTTCTTTGGTGAAAATGGAAAAGTCGAGGAAGCAAAACTTCAGGAATTAAAATGGGTAAAATTAATTATTAAAGAAACATTGAGATTGCATCCTCCAATTGCAGTAATTCCAAGGCTTTGTAGGGAGAGGACTAAAGTCAGTGGATATGAGGTATATCCTAATACTAGGGTTTTCGTTAATGTATGGGCAATGGGAAGAGATCCTAAAATTTGGAATGAAGCTGAGAAATTCAATCCTGAGAGATTTATTGATAGTTTAATTGATTACAGGGGTAATAATTTTGAACTGACTCCATTTGGAGCAGGAAAAAGAATATGTCCTGGAATTACATTAGCTATTGTTCACGTAGAAACTGTCCTTGCAAACTTGCTATATCACTTTGACTGGAAATTTCCTGAAGGAGTAACTGCAGAGAACTTTGACATGAATGAGACTTTTGCAGGAATTATCCGAAGGAAAGTAGACCTTGAACTGATCCCTATTCCATTCCGTCCCTAATTTCTATATCTTGTCTGAAGATTAGATGCCATGGTGATTCTATCGACAATAAATGTCAGTAGTGCAGTATTATGTGTAAGAAGTTGAGATATTGTAAGGATGTTCTATTTAGTCAAACTGGTTAATTGCAAAAACGTGTCTATATAAGTGGCAATGCAACACTTTGTTTCATGTACATACAAGAGTCAAGAATTTCAGTTCAATTATAAGAATTTCACTTACAATTTGGGATGACATTTGTCTACACATGATCGTTTCGTTTTTTTTTCTCTCAAGTTTAGAAACATTCTCCTTTAAATTTAAACCAAAACACTTAATTTTAGTGTATAGGTGAATTCATTGCTGAGTATGAGTGAAAATGGTTTCCAATTATCCAATTACGTCCCTAATTGTCAATTTTGTTCAGTAGAATTACTACAAGAATTTGTATAATTTAGAGTTTCTTCTTCTTCTTTTTCTCTCTGCAGAGCATGGCAAATTAATCGCAATAATATAGAGTATTAGCACTGGTTTCATTGGTGGTCATTAGATAGAAGGGTTAAGGCATATATCTGGTCGCTATTTAAAACAGATATGTAAGTTACGAAACAAAACGTACAAAAAATAAATATAAGTTACGAAAATTCTTCAAAAAAAATAAACTGTTAAATTAAATCAAAATAATCATCAACTATGTTGCACAAAAATGAAAACGTGGAAATGTGGAAACGAGAAAAAAAACACAGAAAAACCTTGTTTTCTTAAAATGAAAATATGGGATGCATAAATATGAAAAATATAAAATTATATTTATAAATATAAATATTATAAATCATTAAATATATTCAACAAATTCGAGTCCAATTAATATTTAATTATATAAAAAAGTTACAAGTTTCATACTCATAAAAAATATATATTTTATAAATTTATATTTATTTATGCATTTATTTTAATTAGAGAAATAAATTTTTGAAAGTTTTCAATTTATGGAAACCTATTTAGAGAGGAAAAATGTGTTTTTAAATTACTCAATTTGTGAAAACAGCCCTGAAGCGTTTTTACGTACGCATGAAACGTTTTTTAAAAATAAAAGCGATAACCAAAAGAAGTTTTCATGCAACATAAATCATCAATTATTTTTCATTTGCTAGAATCTATTTATAATAATTTTATTATCATACGTTTCAAATATATATCTTTTAATGTAACTTATTGAACAATTATTTTAGTTGCTCATGGATCTTTTAATAAGCAAATTCTACCTAAATGATGTTTGATTAGGCTAGAATGAATATTTTTTATATCAAATTCAAAATTTTTAACAACTTACATTTAAGAGATCTCAGATAAAAAAGACTGAATAGTTTGATTTACTAACGGTAAGGATGATTTTGCAATAATTGATTTTCTTTTGAAAATATCATTCCATAACTACAATAATAAATATACTGTCATTTAAATTAAAAATTCATGCTTTATTTTTTCAAGTTTCCCATAAGCATCCGAGTTAGGTTCGATATGATGATCTGTCATTTATTTAAATGGTTTATTGCTGAGTTGTCGATAAAAGAGATTTTGCAGAATGTCTTGGCATGTTCTGAAATTTGCTAACCCTTTTTTCTATTGTGATTCTAAGATCTCCTGTGATATCAAAATTTTGGAACTTTCCAGAGTTATCTTTTCCAAGCAAAAAAATTATTGTGTGAAAAGAATTAATGGGAGCACAATGCAATTATATATTAATTTATAACTAATTAATTAACACACAAAAACATTGATTACGAACAAGCTATTAGTCTTATTAGTATTCTCCTTCCTCTTGGTAATTTTATTATTTGAGAAATCAAAATACAACTCCAATTACATTAGACAAATAAGATGCTTAATTAATAATTATGGTTATTCACTGGCAATTTTAATAACTTGCTTTCCCACATTACGTGCTTTGTATGGCCCAACCAAAGCTGCCGGAGCGCTTTCTATACCGTCAGCAATATCTTCTGCGTATACAATCTTCCCTTCTTTAAGTTTTGGTATAACCATTTCTAGGTACTTCGGAAGTAGGTGATAGTAATCGGAAACCACATATCCTTGCATGCGGATACTTTTCAAAATAACTTGGTTTGAATTGAAAATCCCACAATTAATCTTGCTTGAGGTATAATGCGACGTCACTCCACACATAACCACACGTCCCTGGTATCTCATGTTCAGCAGAACTGCGTCTAACATTTTTCCAGCAACATTATCAAAGTATATATCGATTCCCTCAGGAAAGCATCTGTATAAATTAAACCCATTAACAAAACCTGCAATGGTGATTTATGTTTCAAGCTCAATAATCAAGTAAAATCTACCTCTTAAAAGCTGCATCCAAGTCTTTTTCTGCATTATAATTGAAAGCCTCATCGAATCCGAACTTATTCTTCAACTAATCAACCTTAAAATGGGCCATGAATCGAGTATTTGGATAGTTAGCTACTTGAAATAATCGAGTATTCAGAATTCTGAGGGTTGGATGGAATGGAACTCACTTTTTCTTTACTTCCAGCACTTCCAACCACATAACAACCCGCCAACTTGACCAGTTGCACCGGAAGCCGCTGAAACAAACACATAATCTCCGTTCTTAGGAGCCCCAATCTCATATAATCCAACATAAGCAGTCATGCCCGTCATACCTGAATTTATAAATCCACAATGAGGATCTGGTTGTTATTTTCGGTAAAAATTAAACTTTTTTTTTTTGGTAATAGGTAAAAATTAAACTTTAACAAGAATAAGGAAAGAAATAAAATAGAAAATGAAAAAGAAAATGATTAACAAGTCAGCGTACCAAGAATTCCGGCATGACAGGAGAGAGGCATATCACTGTGATGAATTTTGACGAGGGACTGAGTTTGGTGTTGGAATGAGAGTATATTCTTCCCAACCAGTCATTCCCCAAACAGAGTCACCTTTCTTGAAGTCTGGATGCATCGATTCCACAACTTTACTCACTCCAAGTCCATTTATAACAGAACCAAGCTCGAAAGGCGCAAAAGGATGCCCAGGTTCTCTTTCTTCTTGCAGTAGGACTCTTATTTATGGATCGCAAGACAAGTACAGATTCTTGATAAGGACACCGTCAGTTCCTTCTGGCACTTTAAGTTTGATCAAAGTACGGACAAGCAAGTTTGATTCTTTAGGGCAACCTTCATTCGCGTATTCTTTCAATGTAGTCTGTTTGTTGCTCACTGTTTGTTCACTGATATAGTACCCATTGTTGCGGAGCTTTCTATCTAATTGTATAACATATCCAAATTAGGAAGGAAAATTATAAAGCATGTTTTGAACGGATCAATATGGTTATAGGAATACAATAAGTGAAGAAAATTTCAAATGTATGTACATAATGCAATTAAAATTATAATAATGAAAATAAAGAAACAACATAGAAATTGATGACTAGTTAATATAAATGTACTAATAATATATAATTAACTCCCCCAAAAAAGCAAGAGATTTATCTAGAGTAAATTTTTTATGAATCAAAGAAAAAAAAGAGTAACCTTTGTTTATATCTTTCAAAGTACTCTCGACTCTTACAAGAAACCGCTAGTAAATGTGCATATATATAGAGAGAGAAAGAGCCACACACTCTGACTCTCTCAGGTAGAGAATTTATACATATCTTAATATGTTTAATGCAAATGCCTTTTGCATTATTGCGTGTCTTCTTGCTTCTCAGTCAACAACAAGCAGCCTAAATAGAGAGTAAAAGACATAATGGACAGCAAAAACATTGATTGAGTGAAGTCAATTAAAACTGCGTCGAGTTGATATTATTAGATCAAATTCACTTTTATAACTCATCCTTGAGCTTTTCTTTCTCTTTCTTTCCTTCACAATGCTTTTCTTCATCACCGTACTCTTCATTTTCATCGCATTAAGGATATGGAAGAAATCAAAAGCCAACTCAACTCCAAATCTACCACCAGGGCCAAACAAACTACCTCTAATAGGGAACGTTCACAATTTAGTCGGCGATTTACCCTATCACTGCCTGAGAGATGTATCCAATAAATACGGACCCATTATGCACCTTCAGCTCGGCGAAAATACCACGGTAGTAATTTCTTCGCCGGAACTTGCTCAAGAAGTTATGAAAATGCACGACGTAAATTTTGCTCAAAGGCCTTTTGTCGTTGCGCCTTTTGTGATATAGTAAGCTATAAATGTAAAGATATCGCATTCGCGCCTTATGGAGAATATTGGCGACAATTGCGAAAAATGTGCTCCCTCGAGTTATTAACTGCTAAGATGTACAGTCATTCAAATCAATCAGAGAAGAAGAAGTGTTTAAAGTCGTTGAATTGATATCTTCAAGCTCAAGATCGCCTATTAATTTTAGTAAAATGGCTAGTTCGTTGACGTATGCTGTTATTTCGAAAGCTGTCTGTGGTAAAGTATCGCGAGGAGAAGAAGTATTTGTGCCAGCTGTTGAAAAGTCGGTTGAAGCAGGGAGAAGTATTAGTCTTGCTGATTTGTATCCCTCTGTTAAATTGTTTAATGCTCTTAGTGTTGTAAGGCGTAGAGTAGAGAAGATCCATGGGGAAGTAGAAATAGAATGGTGGATGCTGGCATAAAGAGTAACGAGGAAGAAGATCTTGTAAACGTTCTTTCGAAATTTCAAGAAAATGGGGACCTTATTGATTCATCTCTATCCAACGATGGCATCAAAGCAGTGATCTTGGTTAGTATATCTCTTGCTTCATTTCTCGTTTGACTTAAAACTTAAGTTGAATTTTGCTCGTTACTTCTCTTGATCTTAATAATTTATATTTCATTCAGGACATGTTCATTGCCGGTAGTGACACGTCATCAACAACCATTGAATGGGCAATGTCAGAAATGCTGAAAATCCCCTCAATAATGGAAAAGGCACAAGCAGAAGTGAGGGAAGTTTTTGGTTCTAAAGGAAAGGTTGATGAATCAGGATTACATGAACTAAACTACTTGAAATCGGTGATCAAAGAAACTCTGAGATTACAATGAGCTCTCCCATTGTTACTTCCAGGACAAAGCAGAGAGGATTGTGTAATTGAAGTTTATAATATAGCTATGAAATCTACTGTCATTGTGAATGCATGGGCCATTGCAAGGGACCCGAAATATTGGGATGAATCTGAGAGATTTTATCCAGAAAGTTTCATTAATAGTTCAACTGATTTTAAGGGGGCTAATTTTGAATTTATCCCATCTCGAGCTGGAAGGAGGATGTGTCCTGGAATGTTATTTGGTCTTGCCTCTGTTGAGCTTCCCCTTGCACAGTTGCTCTGTCATTTTGATTGGAAGCTTCCTGGTGGACAGAAGCAAGAAGATCGTCACATGTCTGACAATCTTGGTGGTACAGGAACGAGAAGACAAAGACATGCTCTATATTTAACTGCCACTCCATATGTTACTTCGGCAGTTAATAAAATCTTAAGATAGGTTCAATAAATGTTGGTTTGATGTGGGAGAAAAAGTAGGTCGAATGACAAATATGCTAACGTCGGTTTTGGTATTCCATATCTAATAAACGATTTGAAGCTATTGACTCTGGCCCAAACCATCGGCCTATTTTGACTTGACGCTGTGGCCCAAAAGTGAATGTAGGATTTGAATTGGCCCAATATAATTGTATCGTATGTGAATATTACCGTAGGTGGATAATTTAATTAAGGTTTAATTTGAACTTAACTTTATTTTAATTTCAAAATATTTTTCCTCAATTTTAATAAGTTAATTTTATATTCAATTAACGATTAAATTAGTCATATAATTAGTAGGATTAAATTTATCTAAATCCCATCAATAAGCTGTCTACGAATCCAACTAATAAAAAATAGAGTGTTTAAAATTGTCCCGCCGACAGTATTTGTCTTGGCTCGGTGGCTGTCGGCTGTTGTTTTCGGAATAATACAAGTCTTGTTGGTATATAATTTGTATATAAAAAATTATATTATTTTTTATTTATTACATCGTTTCATTATTATATTTTTTACAGTCAGACTCACCATGTGAGTGTCTGTGTTGGTGTACATGATTCTGTTGTTTCTTTCGTTGTTCTTTTTTTTTTCTTAAGTTCTTAATTTATACTATTTTATTTTTTAATTTAATCAAAATTTAAAATAACCGTTGAAAGAAAAAGTGTAATATTAACTTGGCTACCTAATTAAAGCTATCACAATCAAATAAATAAAAAATAAAATTTAATTAGAAAAAATCATTTATTAATGGCACTCAAATATAGTTGATAGAATGAAACACATGGGAGTTTGCAGCAAAATTATTTGTGATATTGTGGTTTACATATATAATAGTAAAATGCTAATAAGCTCTTGTAGTGGTAGGCAAGCTAGCAGCTCCATCAACCAAAAGATTCAACCCACTAACAAATTTTGAATCATCACTAGCAAGGTACAAAGCAGCTTCAGCAATATCATTGACCTCTAACTTGACCACTTTCAGATTGGCCAAAGCAGAACTCCATTCTTGAACTTGCTGTTCGGTCAAACCCAATTGTTTCGCCAAACCGGTTTGTACTGCGCCTGGAGAAATGCAATTAACCCTTATTCCATGTTGCCCCAACTCTATTGCCAAGTTCTTGGCTAACCCAACAACGGCGTGCTTTGAAGCTGTATAAGCATAAGGCCCGCCATATAAAGCTGAAGAAACACTTGCTGTAAATAGAATACACCCTTTCTTTTCTGGAATCATTACTCTTGCGGCGTGTTTGGCTCCCAGAACTCCACCGTAGATATTGATGTCCAAAACCCGCAGGAAATCTTCGCGTTCTGTTGACAATATTTTGTCGTGGTTGTTTCCTGCGATTCCAGCGTTGTTGAACATTATATCTAACTTTCCGTGCAGTGAAACGGCAGTATTCACTGCGTTTTCAACGTCGGATTCTACTGTTACGTTGCAATCCACGTATGTAACTTGTTGGCCGGTTTCGGATCCGATTTTCTCTGCTACAGAGCGGCCCAATTCGGATTGAACATCTGCGATTATGACCCTAGCGCCGTGTCGTGCAAAGAGCCGTGCAGTGCACTCGCCAATTCCACTAGCTCCTCCAGTTATCAAAGCTACCTTGCCTTCTAACCTGCATCAATAATTTTTTATTAGAAAACAGCCGGAGAGTATGAGAGGGACTTAATTGAGATAATCTAATTAAGGAGATATCATTATGCTTACCTCTTAGCAGTAGGAGCAGCCGAGAAAGAGCTGGCCATGATTGGTCTTTTGGCTTAGTAATTCAACCTTGGAAGAAGAAGAAGAAGAAGAAGAAAGAACATGTGCAAGCCTCTGCGAGTGTTTGGAGCATTTTATAGCAGAAAGGGGTACCGAGTTACCAATTGACCTCGATTCTTGCACGAAGACAAGGTGAGTATAATTTAATACTCATAAAAATAATCTTTGACTAACTTGCAGCTTCTTTCACAGCATCAATGAAGCAATAATTAATAATTAGGGAAGACTAATTGAATAGGGATGTTTATATGTATAAGCAATCCTTTTTTGACTCGGATCCAGCCCATACGACTTTTCATGGGCAAATAACATACATCACGTACGTCGGCTAACTATTTATCACATTTGGCAAAGTTCTATAAATCTAAATATTTATTTAAAATATAATAATTATTTATTTAACAGTTAAATATTATAAATTAAGAATAATATAAGCAATTAACTCAACAATTATCATAATATATATAATTAATTAAAAAATATTGTCCAATACAAATTTCATTCACCGCAATACATTGAAACGATAAAATCGGCAGTATATATATTAAATTGGATGGAAATTACAAAAACGGAAGAGGAAGGGTTTGAAGCTATGAACAAATTAGATACCTCTACTCAGCCATCTCCATTGAACTTCATCAACGATCACTTGCTTATATTTGCACTCACCATATATATTATATTGTTACAAAATTAACCTTTTTGGAAGTCTATTAAATTTACGTGTTAACTAATAATCCTTCATTCAGTATATATGGTTCACCTTTTTTTTTTATCTGTTTTAAAATATCGTCTTTCTTTTCAAGATAATAGTCCTATTTTCTAAAATAAGATTATTTATTATTTAATTTATATTCATATTTCCAATCGTATATGCATCATTTAATATTATAAAAGGATATTTTTAGAAAAAACTAAAACAAAAATATAAGTTGACTATATTAATTAATTTTTTTTAATAGATGTGAAAGTGCATATATATAAATGGGATCGAAAGAGTAGTATGTTAATAGTATAGTATTAACAAAGAGATTTAAGAAACTATATCAACAAGAAGTAGTATGTGTAACTGATAATAGAGGGCTTACTTTTTTAGCTAGAAGCATCACAGTTATTTCTAACTATATATTATTTTAATATAATTTAGAGATTCAATTATATTATATTTAATTTATTTTTAAAAATATAAAAACTAATTTCACCAAATTAAAGAGATTAGATAGTGAATCTGAAAAATAATTGGAAAAAATTCTTTCACTAAGCACTAAAGAGTCCAATTTAGCAGTGTTCGGTAACAACTTTTTAAGCATTTAAAACGCTAAGTATTACTTAAAAAATTGTTTAATAACATAGCATTTAGACTAATTTTTAGAGATTAGGGTGACATTTTGAAAAAAGTTAAACGCACATAACGTTTAATTTTTAACATTTTATGAAAAGCTACTCGAACAGATAACGGTTACACGTTACTAAAGTAGTTAAAGCTACCAAACAGCTAATTTTGCGAATAGACCTTTAGTCAAGGATCTTCTTCATAAACATGGTAAGTTAGTTTGTTGTATTTTCTTTTTTACTTTTTCTTTCCAATTCCCTCTAAGCAATAGAATATAAAAATTTGAAACTTTCTCAATAAGTATGTTTTTGTAGAGATAGAATTTATATCCTCACTCTTAGATACTAAAATTAGGGTAAAATAATAAAATTTAGTATTTGAACTTTTAATTTTTTATGAATTTGGCATCTGAACGAAAATATTAACAATTGAATGGTTAAATTTCTTAAAAATACCAATTAGGTGTCTACTTACGATCTGACAATCGAAATTCAGAGTCAACGTGAGATCCGTCCGCAAATGCCTGGTCAACATCCTATATGGGTATAAACCACATTGCTGATTGAGACAGAGATATTATTTGACATGACAAATAGGTGAAAATAACTCATTTGCCCTATTTGCCCTTGTTTACTATCCATACTCAAAAACAAAGTCAGATATGCATTTATATTCATCTCTTCTTTCTCCTTTACTCTCAGATCTCCTTCGATGAAATCACTTGGCCTTCATCGTTTCCTATTAGCAAGCCCAAATTGCAAGAACAAAAAATTGATCAAACCATCCTTCTTAGTCTCATCAAATCTCAACAAAATCACCTCAATTACTCCTTTGAAAACCTCAATTTTTGTCAAATCTGAACTCCAATAAGATTTCTCAAACCCGATAGTCGTTGGCTTCCTTTGTTCCGTCGATGCTTTATATAGCAATATTGGAATGCTCACATCATGTGACATTCTCTTGTTTTGTTAAGCAAATATGGAAATATTGAGTTGTTGCTTTTTATGCCTTGCGCCAAGGCACGTCTATGATAATGCACTTGTTGTTGTTTGTAATATGAATATTGAGATGACATTGTTTCTATTTGATTTGGCTCCAAATACTTGCTATTCAGATGGTTAGAGGAGGGCAAATAAGTAATTTTCAGCTATTTTCCATGTTAAATTATGTGTTAGTCTCAATAAGCAATGAGGTGTATGTCCATATAGGATGGTTGCTAAATATTTATGGGCTTAGAATTTCGACATTCATATCATAAACAGAGACTTAATCGGTGCATTTAAAAATTCACCCACTCAATTGTTAACATTTTCCACACCAAATCGATAAAAAATTAAAAATTCAAACACTAAATTTATCATTTATCTTGAAAATTATTTACCATAATCAGCTTGCATTTTATTTAAAAATTAAATGAAAACCGATAAATACTTTTTTCCCTATTTTGAATATTATTGAATTATATTTATATATATACAAGCACATCAATGTTGCGGTCCTAGCTGGCTGGCTGGCTGGCTTTCGATTTTGGTAATTTTATAATTTGTTTTAAGCGTAACTTTGTTGACCAAAACCGATAAGAATTATTTATAGTGTACAGTCAAAAACTCAACTCTTGATGATTTATTATCTTAAAATATTTTATTGCATGTGCATGGTGGGCTCATCTCATGTTATTTAATTATATATATATATATATATATGGATAGTTGGTATTATTGTAAAATAATTAGTGATTATCAAGCTCTTCGATATTTAAAAATATATTTTTTTCTAAAAAAAAAAATTTCCAGCCAAGTGTTTCCAGTCTGATTATATTTGTTGCAAAGTGATTAAATTTCACATGATCATTGGTCCATTATAATATATATATATATATATAACTTAACAGCCATCTCTTATAATTTAATCAAATGGAATAAAACAAAACCTTTGTATTTTTCTGATGACACGAAACTACAGAGTTCGTAACTGACAACTCTGCATTATATGAATCATGTGCATGCCGATGCCAATTAAGTAAGTCACAGTGTACAAGACTTTCTTCAAAGTTCAAAATGATTTATTTTCTGGATAAGTATAATTTTTGCAAAGTAGACGTTTAAGAAAATCATTTTTTAAAGAATATAATTTACATATATTTAGTATGCAATCAACTTTTTAAAAACTAAATCAGTGTATAATTAATAAAGGCTTAATTGATAAATTTAGTACAGTTAACTAAGACAGTGCAACTTTCTTAACCCTTGTATAAAAAAGTTTGGATCATCTCCCGGAAAATAAATTGATAGTGCAAATCAAATAAAAAAGCTTTGTGCATTTTAACAATCTACTTGCTCACAATCAATTAAATATTTGGTTAAATTTACAGTTACAAGTTTATAAGCAAATTTTAATTATGCTCTTATTTAATTATATTTATGGTGTTTAATTTTTTTTATAAAAAAATCTCAAAAATTTAGTCTAATTTTTCTTATTTCAAAATAAAATAAAATAATGAAAGAAAAAAAAATAAGTGTAATAATTTATAAAAGTAGATAAAGTAAAGCAATGATGTAAAATAGTTCATTTTGATCTTTCGGACCCTATAAATAAAATTAAAACATTTAAATACTATTTGGTCTCGGTGTTTTGATAAAAATAATTATTTAATCCATATATTTTAATCAAATTATTTGAACATCCCTGATATTCGATTTCATATGATAATATGCTCATTCCGTCTAAAAAATTGCATTTTTATCATCAATTTTAAGTGTATAGCCGAAAATGGGAATAAAGTAATTTGAATTTGGTTTATCGAAATCTCTTTTTCTCTCTCTATTTGTGGATTCCATAATAAGGGTATTTTAGACTTTTCACGTAAAATTAATGGTGAATTTGATCAAATACGGAGACGCATTTTGGTTCTTTCTTGTTTTTTTTTTGAACTGTGAAAGTCAAAAGGTCCTCAAAGGCCAACCAGTGTACAGTACCAAAATTCAAAGAAGTAGGCGATGGTTATCTCCATTCAAAATTCAAAACAAATAAGCAAAATCTATAAGTTAGGGTTTTTGGATTTCTTCAAATGATATATGATCTTTTAGTATAGTAGTAGTAAAAAATATTCTACTTTCAGCTGCTCCATAGGTTGTCAACTCAATAATTTGGAAACAATTTCAGGTTGGACCGCTAAAAATGTTATCAAAGCCATCTTAATTAATTAATTGTAAGTTTATTTTTCATGTAATTTTTTTTTTAATTATAAAGCGTTTGTTCGGCAATAGCGTTTGAAATTAGTATATACATATCTATCTTAACGTTTAGAGTTTGAGACAGTGTTTCGTGAAATATTATCTTCATTACCTTTTAACCCATCTTAAATTCAATTTTCTCTTAAAAAAGTTTAATTGATCAATTAATATTTAATAATCACACTTTAATAATATGTTTTAAGCCAAATTTTTTTGACTATAAGATTTAGCTTATACAAATATATTTTGAAGACTAAATGAAAAATACAGTCAACAAATCTAAATATAAATTTCTAACTCTAAAGTATTTTAGACAAATTAGGCTCTATTTGACAAACTTACATTAAAGAACCATATATAGTTTAGATGTTTCCTATATAAAATAATTAAATGTCAATATCTACTCAAAATAATGCCTCGAGATTAGACTTCTTTACCTAAAGAACTATTTCATATCTTACTAAAGTAGAACGAGATAAAGAAGAAATATAATCAATCTATATAATATATTTTTAAGAGAAAAATTCAAAAAAAAAAACATATCCCTGCAAAATAAAGGATATCCCACTCATGGACTCACCAATAGAACCAATAAAAAACGACCCTAAATCATAGTCAACGGTTTTATTTTACTAAATCATAACTGAAATCGTACACTTAATTTTCAGTTCTGGTTCTTCATTTTTTGACACTGAAACTCGCAATTTGTTATATGGTCGTTGATTATAAAAATTCACGGGATCATGTTCCTCTTTAATATTTAAAAATATTAATAATTTTTATATGTAATTTGTTAATTATACGTTGGACGTACACGTGTTTACTCTTATATAAATATCCTGAATTAAATTCTCATGGACCACATACTATGTATGAGCATAGTTCAAAATTAGATAGTAAGTTATCTTGAAAAATGTCATGATATGGATTACCACAACATATTATATTGTATTATTGAATTAAATTAAAATTAAATTCATATTTAATATTGAATTTAATTAATTAATCATACGTATTTATCAAGTTATTAGATTTCGTTTGAATGTTGTTTTTTTCCCAAAAGGTCGTTTGAATGTTCTATGATATACATACATGTATAATTTCATATTCAAGACGGTCAGAAGCAGGATTTTATTATTATTATTATTAGACAGAAAGAGTCAAGTATCAATCTTATTTTATTTTTTTTAACTAACAAAAAGGAAAAGTTTAAGACGTCAATATCAGTTAAAATAGAATATATAATCTTATATCCGTTATTAAATACTTGGTATATTTGGAAATTTTTATTTTTTATAAAAATTATTAAATTGATCCAAAACACAATAAATTATTGAATAAATTAATTATATTACTGTTGATTTAATATATTCAAACACTAAATTTTCGAACAATTGAAGTAAGGATTGCCAATCATATATAATGGGTAAATATAAAAACATATTATTCTTTAAAACCACAAATATGATAAATATTTTGAAACATGATATTTTCTCCCTCTACAAAGTTAATTTTTTCAATTTTTCACTTATTTAAATTATTTATTTTATAAAATTTTACCAAACCATTTCAAAATTTTATTTTTTTTACAACAATATTTTCTTATTATTGTGTTTTTTATTTTAATACTTTTAGCTTTTATTTTAATATTTTTTACTATTATGATAGAGATTCAAGTTAAATATATATTTATCACTGAATTAAATGAAACAATTTATTAATATTATTTTAATTTTATATATTTAATTTAATAAAAATAAAAAATTATACAGCATAATCATAAATATGATTGATATTTATTATTTATTTTTGTGAAATTACTATTTTAAGAATATTTTAGAAAACAAAAGCAAATGAATTTTTAATTATAAATTTATTCCATATATAATTACGTTGAATTCAATTGAATTACCCATTATAAATTTATTATACCAAATAAAAAATGAATTTTAGGAGAATTCATTTACAAATAAATTTTATATTTTAAATTCATTTATTATAATAAACTGAAAATAAATGTAAAGTTCATTTACAAATGAATTTCATATTTGCTTAAAATTTTCATTTACTGTAAAAAGAATTTCAACTAACAATAATTTTATAATTAACATGTAAAACCCAATTTAATCTGTTGTTGGCAAAATAGATTTGAGTAATTCATGCTTAGTCATCACAAATTACATACCGCGCGATGGCCTTCTCAAACCCAGCTTTTGCCCACGGTCTCTACTCTTCTGCAAATCCTGCAAAGAAAATCCCAAGAGCTTGTGCCAATAACCCCAATGACATGCCAATCTCCTCCTCTCAAGCATGGAGCAATATTCTGCAAAACCAATCCTTGGTACGTTTAATTATTTTCTCTGCCTATAAATCAATCAAAGATTTTTTTCTGATAATCAGTGAACTACTAACTTAAGGACACTGTATATGTGTGTGTGTGTCTTTTTCTTTTTCCAGGATCAAATGTGCAATAGACGATTAAAGAAGCTGAAAGAAGCTAAAATTGAGTTTAGGAAAGTTTCAGAAGAGGATGATCGTGTGTCAGTGAAAAGTTTAAAAATGATCGATTCGGTCCGACGCCTAGGCATTGAATATCATTTTCAAGATGAAATTAATGAAGTTTTAGAAAATCACTATAAGAAGATATCTACTGGTTATACCCATCAAGATGATGATCTGTTTCAAGTTGCTCTTGGCTTTCGATTGTTAAGAGAGCAAGGTTACTATGTACCTCCAGGTCAGTTAATTTCTGTAAATATTGTTTAAAGTTTATCATATTATATTTTATATTTTATTTATAATATCTAGTGCAGATGTATTTAAAAAATTCAAGAATAAGGATGGAAAGTTCAGACAAGAATTAGGTGAAGATATCAAGGGACTAATCGAATTATACGAAGCATCTCAATTAAGCATTGAAGGTGAAGATATTCTTGATGAAGCTCAAGATTTTAGTGGTCATCTTCTTACTGCATCAACATTGCATCTTGATGATTATGAAGCTGGAATTGTTTTAAATACATTGAAGAATCCATACCACAAGACCTTAGCAAGGTCAATGGTTAAAAACAATTTAAATAATTTCAAATTAGGCAGAAACAAATCTGAAGATGTCTTTATGGAACTTGCCAAGTTAGATTTCAACATGCTTCAATCCTTTCATCGAGAAGAAATTATTCATATTTCCAAGTAAGTTTTCAATTCATAAGTATTTTTGGATAGAATTAATTAGGATTATTGTTTCTTAGAAATTAATTTTGTAACTGAAGATGGTGGAGAAACGACATTGGATTAACAGCCGAGATGAAGTTTACTACAGGCCAACCGCTTGAATGGCTCTCATGGCCCTTGACAAGCCTTACAAATCCAAGCCTTTCAGCTCAAAGAGTCGAGCTGGCAAAAGTCCTTTCTCTGTTCCACTTTATACAAGACATTTTCCATTTTTATGGGTCTAATATCGACCTACTTACTCATTTCGTGCAAGCCATTAATAGGTAAGGATACATAACTCAGTGAAGAACCTCGTATCTCGATCTAGTGTATTCAAGATTATAATAATAAGTGTAGGATTAATTTATTTTCATCACCCGCAGGTGGGACAACGGCGCTGCAAATGGCTTAGCAGAGTGTATGCAGATGTGTCTAAAGGTTCTTTACGACATTACTGATGAAATTGCTTACAAGACATATAAAGAGTGTGGATATAACCCAAAACGCTCATTGCAAAAGGCGGTATATATTCTTTTTTTTTTTTCTCAAAGGGTATTAACATAAATGATGTAATACAATATATATGCTTAATCTACAGTGGATAAAACTGTGCAATGCATTTCTAGGAGTAGCCAAATGGGCAGCTGTTGGGCAGTTGCCAAAGGCTGAGTACTATCTGAAGATAGCAAATATTACATCAGCAGTTAATGTGGTGTTAGTTCACATCTTTTTTCTCTTGGGTGAGGCTTTAACAATGGAAACAATAAATCTTGTTGATGATGATCCTGCCATTATATCTTCCGTGGCATCCATTTTTCGTCTCTCCGATGGCTTAAATACTACTAAGGTAATTAATTAGTATATAATACACTTTAGTTCTTGAGCCATTATATAATTTATGGCTAAAACAATTTAGTCTCTAAAAAAGTTTTACAATTTTTCTTGAAGTTAGTTTAAGGATTTACAATGTTAATTACAGCGTACTGATAAATGCATAAATAACCTAACAATAGATTTTAATTTAAAGCTCACTTTCGAGGTGCTGTGGAGATCCTAATATTTAACTGTGTTTGCTTGAACTTGAAAACAGGATGAGGACGGAATTGGCAGATTTACATTCAAAAAATGCTACATGAAGCAATATCCATTGTCTTCTATCCAAGAAACTAAAACACATGCTATGGAGATGATTTCAAATGCATGGAAGCAACTGAACAAGCAATGTCTCTCTCCGAATCCATTTCCACCATCTTTCACAAGGGCTGCTCTTAATTGTGCAAGATTGGCTCCTTTAATTTATGGCTTTGATGACAATCACTATCTCCCAAGACTCCAAGAAAACATGATGTCTCTACTCTTTGAGAGGATTGCAATTTAATTGGTTATCACCAAATAATAGTAGTTGTTGTACATATAGTTGTATATCATATCAAGGAAAAACAATTTGCAAATAAGTCTTGCCTCCACTCATTGTATATATTTGCTGAATAATAAATTAATTCAATAGAGCAAACCAAAGTATAAACATATTTGCAAAGAAATTAATATTTCCTTTTTTTAGTATTAGGAGAGGGAAGATTCAAATTCAAATCTATTGTCGGTTCGTAAAATACACTTATTATTAAACTATGTCTTGTTGTGGAATAATCTTTTTATTTAAAATGCATTTTATATGTTACTTAACGTATAAGATAATCGTCTTATTTAATCAAAAATTAAATAATTTTTTTATTTAAAATACATTTTATATGTTACTTAACGTATAAGATCATTCTCTTATTTAATGAAAGATTAAGCTTCCTAGATTACTTGAATTTTCCAAAATATATTAAATTATTTGACAAACGTCAGGAACATTACAAAAAAAGGTCAAGTAAGTTGACTAATAGTGGCAGTTTTGAATTTTTGTATTTCTTTAATTATTAATTAATGTATCAGCATAAATTTCCTGGCAAGTTCTTATTTTAAATCTATTTAAATCGTTTGTCAATCCATTATCTGTCGATTCGTTTAAAATAATTGTTTAGCCGGTAATAACCTGACCTGACGGTGGCAACAAGTTGTTTATAATTTTTTCTCAGTGCTGTTTTAGTTAGACGATTGTGGTAAAATGGAACTCGATTCCATGTATCCAAGACAGTGTTTCTCGTCAAATTATATATATTGATTAATAATATTGCAAGCTACGTAATAAAAATATTTAAATTCATCTACCTGACAATGAATTTAAATTTAAATTTTCTTTCTCTTATACTAAAAACAAATAAATTAAAAAATCATATCACGTTATCAAAATTAAATTAAGAATTATATATATACATAAATTATGTAGATTTATTATTATGACAATGACTAATATTTGAAAAATTAAAAATTATTATATATATATATACACACTACGTAGGCTTTTTATTAAGACAACGACTAATATTATAAAAAAGAGGAAATGATGTAGCACAATTGAGGCCATGCCAGTAACTCAGTTCATATATTATTGATTTGAATCAAATCATAGTCAATATATGGTCCAATTCATCATTTTTTACTGGTTTTGACTCGTTTTGACCTATTGTTATCTGTTTTTTTTTTTTCCTTCAGCCCACGGGATCAAACAGGGCTGGATTATGCTTTATTTTTGGATTAAACTACGAAGATACCCCAAACTATACAAGTTGTTGCAGGATCACTCTAAAACGACCTTTATACTTTGGACACCCCTATTTAGAAACTAAGTTATATTTGCACCCTAGTTTAAAAATCATACCATAAAAAGAATTAAATTAATATTTAACGTAGATCCACAATTTTACCTTGGATTAGCTTAACCCAAGTAAGGTAAACCTCATTGCATTCTGCAAGACAGTATCTCTTTCAGTCATTTTATTAAACATCTTCTGCAAAACACTAACTTGTCCATCTCTTACAAAACCAGCCAAAATAACGTTCCAAGTAACAACATCATAATTATTTGGACTCTCATAAAAAATCTTATTCAAACTCTTAATCCAACAACAAGTAGAATATAAATGAATCAAAGCATTCCTAACATAAATATTCTCATAAAACCCAAACTTCACCGCATGACCATGCACCTGAACCCTTCATTGGACCATTTCCAGAGGCTTGCAAAAGAAAAAATGAAATTATAATTATTGGATTTTACACAACTTCTCTGTGACATCCCGACCAGGCAAAGCGATCCCAAAAGGGCGGGTAGAGAGGGTTCCTAGTGAGCTTTTAGGATGGCAGACTAGTTAAGGTAGTGGAATGCGGGGCACATGAATGAATCGGATCATATATCAAAAAGGGGTAACTAATCATCAGATATGCCTTTTGATGGAATGACTGAAGAGTAAAAAGAACTCCAGGGTTACACGTGCTCACTTGATAAAAATCTTAAGATAGGTGACCTTCTAGAAAGTTTTCATTTCACCTACGGAACAAAACAGTGCGGGTCTTCCGATTTAGTATAGGATAGAACTGACTTGATTCAAACCGGATAATTTCTCTGATGGTTGGAGTCAGGGCGTTACATTCTCAATATAGATGAGTGAAAGATAACAGCCTTAAAGCACTAGATCATATTATAGTAAGCAAAAATAGTTGGAATTGAGAGTGTTTGATAAATTGAAATAGATAGTCAAATGGGACAGATGGCGTGAGAGTAAAGAAGCTGAGGAGATGACCCATGGGAGACGAATTGCAGGCGAGATCAAAGATGATGATTTGTTTGCTTGGTGTAAGAGACTATTGTGTAATAATTAGAGTAAAAAAAAAAAAAGAGAAAAGAGAGCGAAACGAAGCAACTGAGAACTGTGGATTTGAAATAGTCATCGAGAAGAAAAGGAGAGGTCTTGGTTTATTAGCATACATAGAAGACAATAATTTGAAATGGGTATTTGAGATTTTGAAAGTCCATTGAGCTTTGCTCTGAGCTCTTTCTCACGCCTTTTTATCATCCCATGTCAAATTCTATCAAAATAGTGACTTTTCATTTTCTTGGATTAATTTAACTCAAGGTAAAGTAATATGTCTCATATTAAATATCAGTTCAGTCCTTTTTATCATATGATTTTTAAATTAGGGTGCTAATATATCTAAATTTTTAAATAGGGGTGTCCATATTACAAAGATCGTGTTGAGTTGATCTTGCAAGAACTTGCATAGTTGAAGGTATTTTTATAGTTTAAGCCTCTATTTTCTTATTAAATCGGTTGGATTGACATGTTTGGTCTATTTCTTAAGATGATATAGATTATACAATATAACAAATATAAAAAATGCACAACGTACTATTTTTTCACATGGATTAAGCAAATGGTTGATTTTCTAAAAATATATAATAGAATATCTAAATTGCCTTTCTTAAAATTAAAAATTCTCTATTTAAGACACCTAATAAATGTCGGTAAAATTGAAAAAAATTTATTAATATACTCTCAAAATCTTAAACGAGCACTTAAGATGAAAAGGTAAAATGTTAATTTACTGCATTAAGGTGAAATGGAGAGTAATAAAAATAAAAGTCAAATGCATAGAATATAATTCGCTAAACATACTCAACATTATCTTGAAAGATAAATATATCATCTCTAAAACACTTCTAATGTTGTAATCCAAATATTTCTAAAAGAATAAAATAAAATTTATGAGAATCAAAGAATATTTTTTCGAATTTTCAAAATTTTTACAAAATTAGAAATTAATAATGTTTGTCTCAGATGCGTTACTTCTTGCTCATGGTGTTGTCAAAGAGGTACGTCGGTCTGGTAGAGTTAGAATTTTCATCCGTTCACCTACACCGAAGGGATTCAAAGGACAAATTGTAAATTATTTTTATGAAAAGTGTATAGTCAATGCAAAACCCAAAAGCTAAAAGCGCATCAAAATTTGCAGATTGTCTAATCAAAATAACTACTCTATCCTAGTGGAGTCACTGTTGTAGGAATCACGGTTCATGCTGTATGGCTAATCGTGTATCGGTTTAGATCGGTTTGAATATAATAATTAAATTAAATTTAAGTGGCAGTTTAAAAAAAATTAAAATTAAATTAAACCATAAAAAATTTCAAATCAATTCATATTTTTAGCGGCGGTTTGGTTCGATTTGTTTCGGTTTAAGCGGTTTGAAAAAAAATTAAATTTTCTCATTTATCTAGTTAACAAGAAAAAAGTTAACATTATACAAAGTATGAAAAATAAATTCGTAAAAAATATGCTGTAAAATACACATAAGATTTTAAATATGTATTTTTTTGGTATAATATGAAAAATGTTATATTCGGTTAGATAATAATTAAGCAATTTTGATTTAATTACATCTATTACTAGAAGTTAAAAAAATTATAGTTTTACTCAAATATAGGTTGCACATATAGATTGATCTTATTTTATATGAACCTTTACTATTTTGAATATTTTATAAAAAGAGTAATTACTTTTTTTTATTTGCAAACCGATTTTGAATTCTAGATAATAATAACAACTATAAATTGTTCAGTATTCCTATATTACTTGCAGGACCCTTTTACTTAGGACATGCGAGATCGCATCCACTACACAGGTTATCCACACGTGTTTTTTATGCCGTTGGAATATACATCAGCAGACAACCATAATGAATCAGTCGGACTGAAGACAAAACGTTCACATGAAGAATGGTTTAAAACGGCTAAAACATATGTGGTTCGAATGAGTTCAAGTCCAAACGAACACCTCGATCAGCTTTCATGGAACAGACAAGGTGCTTAGGTGAGACCTGACAACAGAAGATTCTAAGGTGCATGGAATAGTGCTTTCGGATGTGCTTTTTACGCTTCTTTTGATCGTCTATATGATGTTCTTGGATGCTAAAAGATGTCCCAAATAACTTCACTAAAGGTTGTATTTATGGGTTCCTCGGCTTCCAAAGAAAGGATGTCAAACAAGAAAAAGTGACCATTGTAGATCTTTCGCAAACAAGGAAGGTAATTGTTGTGAATATTTTTGAAAACATGGCGATTCTTCCTTAGAAGGTTAGCTGTGATCATATAAAAAAAAAAAAGAAAGACCAATTCTAGGGAACAAAGAAAGTCAACATAGGACTTTGATTGATAATGAAAAATTGGTTTTTGTATTTTAAAAATAAATGAGCAAGTAGGACTTGTAATGGATTGTTTAACTATAAATTCTAATTTAATTTAAGTCTAATCACTTGGCATCAAAATCAATAGTGGATTGTTTGACAGTAAAATAATAATAGTGGATTTTTTTTATGCAGTTTAATTGATCATCTGCTTAACTTTGTTGACCGTATTCGAAAAAAAAAAGAAAAAAAGAAAAAGTACTTTGTAGACTAAAATCGACTACAAATATATTTCGTGTACGATCTCTATACTGTGATTTCCTACACGTGTTTCCGGCTTTTTCTTTTGCTTTGAGACGCGCGTTTTCAGATTCTTCGTTATTTTAAATATTATTATTATTTTGCACATGGACGTTGCCGCTCAGGTTAATTTAATTCATTCAACATAGGGATTACCAAATCAGCTTTTGTTTTGTTCTTCTCTTTTCTCTTTATTTTTTTAGACAAATTAAATGAATATAAAGGGTTTAGTCTGAATATCACATCCTATTCAAATATAGACAAATATATATTAAAAAAAATTAATTTTTGTTATTTTGTTTTATCAACTCGCTTTATAAGATATAAATTTTTACTATAAATAACATAAACAAAAATCTGAAATAAAAATGATACTGAACAACTGTTAAAATTAATAGATAATTTTTCTATTTTTATTTTGTACTATAATTTACTCTTTTTTATTTTTATATTATTGGGTTTCTAAATTACATTTTAAATTAATTTGTCCAAAATTCGCAGGTGAAGAGATGATTCGCACCTCATAGTTTCGCCAATTTATAGATTAATAAAATAATGAAATTTTTAAATATTTGGTCCAGTTAATTAGACCCGCTAGTGACTATAAATATATATAGCATCAATTATTCCTTTTCAAATCATTTGAGCTTTAACTCTCTTCTACAAATTCAAAGGGTATGGCCTTGTCAAAACCAGCTTTTTCTCCGATCTTCCATTCTCCAATTATTCCTTCAAACAAAATCACAAGAATAAGTGCAATTAATTCCAATCATGGAATGCCAATCCCTAATTCTGCTCAAACAGCGAGGAGCAATGTCTTGGAAAATGAAATTTTGGTATATATTTAACAACTTTCTTTCATCCTTTCCTTTTTCTTTTTCTCAGTTAATATGGCGAAGACAGGGTTTTCAGTCCTATAGATGACTCTGATATCAGTGAGCTAATTTTTTTTTTTCCTTGCAGGATAGAATTTGCAATAGACGATTCAAGAAGTTGAAGGAAGCTAAAAATGCATTCAGAAAAGCATTAGAAGAAGATGTTGATCACCTGTCACCTGAAACTTTAAGAATGATTGATTTGGTCCAGCGTCTTGGCATTGAATATCATTTTCAAGATGAAATCGATGAAGTTTTAGAAACCCAGTATAAGAAGATATCTACTGGTTATACCCATAAGAAAGATGATCTTTCTCAAGTTGCCCTTTGCTTTCGATTGTTAAGACAGCAACGTTTCTGCGTGCCTGCAGAAGTATTTAACAAGTTCAAGTACAAGGATGGAAAGTTGAAACAAGAATTAGTTAAAGACACACAGGGACTACTGGAATTATATGAAGCATCTCAATTAAGCATAGGAGAAGATATTCTGGATGAAGCCCGAGTTTTCAGTGGCCCTCTTCTCACTGCATCAACATTGCATCTTGATGATTATGAAGCTGGAATTGTTTTAAATGCATTGAAGAATCCATACCACAAGACCTTAACAAGATCAATGGTTAAAAACAATTTACATAATCTCAAACTGAGCAGCAACAAATCTAAAGATGTTTTTATGGAACTTGCCAAGTTCGATTTTAACATGCTTCAATCCTTGCATCGAGATGAAATTGTTCAAATTTCCAAGTAAGTTTTCACTTCATTAATGTTGGGTTTAATTAATTTGGTCTTTAGTGTTTCTAAAATGGAACTTAAATTTGTAACCGAAGATGGTGGAAAGACAACTTCGGATTCGCAGCAGAGATGAAGTTTGGTAGAGACGAACCACTTGAATGGATCTCATGGCCTATGGCAACTCTTGCAGATCCAAACTTATCAGCACAAAGATTAGAGCTTGCTAAAGTGGTTTCATTGTTCCATTTGATACAAGATGTTTTCAATTTTTATAGCTCCATTGATCAACTCACTCTTTTTGTACAAGCTGTCAATAGGTAAGCCCATCAATTTTTGAGTTGTCTCCGTCCAAGTTTTGAGTTGGAACTAAAGTATAATTATATATCTATTATTATTAAATACAGATGGGATATTGCTGCCGCAAATGACTTGCCAGAATATATGAAAATGTGCCTGAGGGCTCTTTATGACATTACTGATGAAATTGCTGACAAGATATACAACGGATGTGGACATAACCCAAAACGCTCACTTCGGAATGCGGTATGCACCATGTTGTTATTTTTGTCAATATTACTTTCTTACGGGTGCTAAAATTGGCTTATCCATTTCTAGTATATCAGATAAAATAAAAAAGTAACATTTTATCTAAATAAGCCTATTTCTAATCATTTATTGAAAGGAAAAAAATAAAGTTCGAATAATTTTGAAAAAATCTATTTTGTACATAGAAGTTTGAAATGAAAGATTTGCGTTTTGTTATAATTTATTTTAATTTAGTAAATTGTAAAAGAAAGCTATATTTTCTTAAGGTGATCAATTTTGGTTCTCAAATCGAATTTTAAGTGGGATTAATTTATTTAAACTGGTCTAAGCTTCCCTTATGTATCAAATCAATAAAAAAAATTTATTAAAATGATTGCGTTTTTCATGAAAAAAAATGATAAAATAAAAAGAAGTTTTAAAAAATTTGCATTTTCATTGATTTGATTAATACTTTAATAGATAGGCTATGGACTCAATTTAAACAAATATTTTCTTTTCTACACTTAATCCCTAATGTCACATTCGATATGCTACAATTTAAAATAAAAAATTCAATTGAATTTCACAAAATTATATTTGAAAGAATTCTTAGATAAAAATTCATTTGTCTTTATTTCCTAAAATAACTTAGACATGATAATGTTACAAAAATACTAATATACATAAATCATTCATATTCCACCATAATTAATTAATTAAATTTTAAAATTTTAAATTTCATGTCCTTGCAAATGTTTAAATTTTATTTTTATTAATAGATTAAAATATATTTAAAATTAAAAATTCATTTAGATTAGTCATATATAAGAGCAACTTCATGCTCTTCAAAAAAATATTAAAAAAATAAATGAGGACAGTTTAGTTTATAATATTTCAGTTGAAGTGGCAATTTAGTCAATATAAATATTAGTAGATTAATATGTGGAATTCATTTGCAAATTTCAACAATTTTAATAGGATTTGAACTAAACTAATTCAATTCTATGGAATTCAATTCATAGAATTTAAATCCATATTTTTTTATTTCAAGCGCAAAATTTTAGATTTTCAAATGAATTCTACAAAATTTTGTGAAATTCATTTGTTCCAAACGGATTCTAAAAATAATTTCAACAGGATTGTGGATTGTAGCTTATCTAATTGTCAAATAAAAAAAATGGATAGTTAAACAACAATATCTTTTTCAATGTTATTGTCTATTTATTCAGTTAAGCTGATGTGTACAAAAAAAGTAAATACTTGAAACAACAGCCTCTATTTTTCAAAGGTCTATTAGATAATGTGATTCAACTATTTAATTTTTTTTACTATTAATTTTATTTTTCTTTTCCACCATCTTTTCTTGACGTTTAAACTTTTCACACTCAACTTGTTTCTTTTTGGTGCTGAACCTATATGTTTTATTTTAATTGGATATAATTTTAAAATAGTAATACACATAATCATGAAATCCTATTCTGATTAAAATGCATTAGAGAACCATTTTTCAAATTCAATATCTACGAATAGACTTAGAGCAACTCTAATGAGACTGTGAATTATGGCTTATTTAATTGTCACATCAAAAAGATGAGAAATTGAAAGAAATATCTTCTCCAATACTGTTGTCTATTTAGTCTCTAAAGTTGATGCGTCAGGAAAAAAAATAGACATTGTGCAATATGCTCTCTATTTTCAAAGGGTCTGTTAAACAGTGTGACTCAGTTGTTTAATTTATTTTTTTTAATTATTATTATTTTTTTTACCATCTTCTCTTTGCGCTTAAACTTCTCCCGCTCAACCTATTTCTTTCTTGTGTCGAAACAAAAAAACTCTCTTCTTGGCGCTGAAACAAAGAAAAAAGAAACTCGCTCTTCTTGAGGCTGAAAACAAAAAAATATTTGTTGTTGCATGGTTGTTGTCTCCGTAAACAAATTACTAAAACTAAGAAAACCTCAAACGATTGAACCAGTGAAGGAGTTGTAATCAAGGTAACCCTTATTCTATTCTTCGTTTTAATATTTTATTTAAGGTTTGTTGTTTAGTTTCATTATTATTATATGTTTTGTATTTGTAATTGAAGAGCCCTAAATTTAACCTCAAAATTTAATTTAATACTAGCTCTAAGTTATCCTTCTTCACTTTGAAAGGTTCTTTTTTTTTTTTTCTTGCTTTGTGTCCGTTTCCTATAGTCAAATTTAGAATGAAAAATCTCAATTTGGTATCAATGATCAGCATAAAGATGCCAAAACAATAACAAAAAAAAAGGCGTCTTTTAGAGTTGCATGAACCCATGAGCACCCAATTACAATGAATGAAATTAACCTTCAATGGTAATGGAATTTTGTATGTCAAGTTTTGTTTTTGAATATTGTCTCGTTGTTTATTTCTCTAATTTCTTTTGTCTTGTGAATGTTGTTTTATTATTTGCTTCTCTATTTGCTGTTCTTTTTTAGTTTGGTTAGAAAATCAGTTATTGTAGGTTTTATGTTAATTAAATATAATTTTTTGAAAAATAATACATATCATCATAAAATCCTATTATAATCAGGAAGTATTGGAGAACTCTTTTAAAAATTGCATGTCTACAAATAGATTTATAGCCATGTAAGTATTGACGGTTTCTATTTAATATGTCACCTAAGCTATAATCCACATTTCCATTGAAGTTGCTCTTATGGTTACATCACTGTTAACATCTTCTATTTCATATGCCATGTAAGCCACAATCTATAGTCACATTAGAGTTGCTTTAATCATTTGAACTTGAATAATCCGAACTTAATGGGGTCAGCTAGCAAGTCAACCCGCTGAACCTGAAGATCCACCTGCTAACCCAAAATAACTTGGCCCACTTGATTCCCGAAGTGACCCGAATCAAAAGTGGTCCAGACTAATCTAATTGCCAACTGAAATTTTTTCTCCTTTAAACAGGTCAAAGTCAACTCTTTACTTACGCTTATGTAAATTGAAGTTAACATCTAATATAATAAATTTGCTTAATCTACAGTGGACAAAACTGTGCAATGCATTTCTTGGAGCAGCAAAATGGGCGGCAGTTGGGCAGCTGCCAAAGGCTGAACACTATCTAAAGATGGCAAATCGTACATCAGCTCTAAATGTGGTGTTACTTCACATTTTCTTTCTATTGGGAGATGCTTTAACAACAAAAACGATAAATCTTGTTGATAACGATCTTGAAATTATATCTTCTGTGGCTTCCATTTTTACTCTCTCTGATAGCTTAAAAACTACCAAGGTAATTAAACAGCTATCTGTAATAAATCTTAAGAATATGCTTTGATTATTTGTAGATCTTAATAATTAACTATGCATTCTTGCATTTAAAATAGGATGAAGATCGAAATGGCGAGTTCGGATCATACATGAAATGCTATATGAGGGAATACCTTTTCTCTTCTATCAAAGATTCTAAATTGCATTCTATGGAGATGATTTCAGACGCATGGAAACAGCTCAACAAGCATTGTCTTTCTCCAAATCCATTTTCACCATCTTTCACTAGGGCTGCTCTTAATTGTGCAAGATTAGCTCCATTAGTTTATGGCGTTGATAACAATCAGAATCTCCCAAACCTCCAGAAAAACATGAAGTCTCTACTTTTTGAGAGAATTGCAATTTAGCTATCCTCTTATATAGAATTTTGGATACTCATTCTATATTTTATAGGTTATATCAAAATGGATATATATATATAGAAATCTCGATCGGTCAAAATGGATATATATATATATATAGAAATCTCAATTGGTGAGATGGATAAAGGTCTTTTATCTTTTAACTAGAGCTCTTATATTTGAGATTTAGGTAAAGCAACTTTAAATTTCGGGAGGAAGTGCTTGTTAAGAATCGCATATTGATGAAATATTAAATCTACAAAGCTCATGTAAGACTGATAAGCTAATTAATTAAGTGGTTAGTATTAGCCTTTTCCATTTTTTCCACCATCTTTTTTTCACATTAAAACTTCTTTATTCATAATTTATTTGCAAAAGTCTCTTATGAGAATACATACTTCTGCTCTTTAAAAAGACACGAGCGAATTGTACCACACATTAACCGGTTGACAGTATTCCACTTATTTTCTTCCATGTCTTCTGGCTTTCCTTTTTCAATAGTAACATCTAGACCTTTCTAAAAAGAGCATCTAGAAGTTCACTTTGCCACCTGTCGAAGTGGCCAAAATTATAAAAAATTTTCATAGTAAATCTTGCATTTGCCATAATATTCCTCACTAAGATAAATGAGGAAGTTATAGACATCGACGGTGTGGAATTTTACTTTTCTTAACCATTTCTACCATAATTTTCTATTTAATAATTGTCACGGTAGAAACCAATAACCGAGAATCCTTTTTAACGTGGAATATCAGATCAAGCAACAAACACAGAGCATACTCAAAACCTTGGCTGATACCAATTATTGCGAAATTATTAAATAGAAAATAAATCAAACAATAATGCGGCACAAATTGGAGACGTAAAAGATTTACATGGTTCGATGAAGCCTACATCAACGCGTGAAGGAGAACGAAATCCACTAATAATAGTGAAAATAGAACTACAAATAGGAGATGATACTCAAAACCCTAAATTCAAATATATACTTGAAATCTCATAGCATTTTCTCTCTTATAAATTGTACCAGTCATTAATATGATTAAAAATTACCGTAGCTAAACTAAGAGTAGTAAAGAATATATATTTATGTCTCGCACTATGTTTATCTTACCTAAGCTCTCCACTTTATTGCACTATTTTGTCTCGCCAAGCCCAGTATTTACAAGTGAGGAGGCTACTCAAGATTACGGTTTCGTGGACGGTAATTTTTACTTTCTGTCGCATCATGAGCAGGCATACATGGAATGTTAGCTGGTATGAACTGTTATTCACTGTACGGGACTTCACCTGGAGAATTACATAGGCAAGAGGACAGGACACAATATGAGATCGGATATGCCCCTATTTGGCAGTCAAACTATCTAATGTACATGTCCATCTACTCCAATGTTTACAAACCATAGGCTATCTCCTATGCTACTCTTTTGCTTGGACATAGGCTATCGCCTATGGTATTAGAATAGGCCAAATTCAAGTCATTATTTAATACTATTGTGGTAGCATATTTTTAGGCTCTGTTTGTTAAATTTTTTACCTTCTTTTTGTACCAAAAGAAAGTAAATGTTGAGGATGAGTATAAATATGAATTTATACATATACAAAAGCTTTTTTCTTATATATGAATGTATGTAATTAGCAAAGGACACTTTCTATATGTGATCTTTTTATTTATATTGGTAGCCGAAATAGTCTATATTTTTTATGAAATATATCGATAATTTTTAAAAGAAAAGAATATGCATATCACAAAATATCTTAAAAATAAACTTTATTGCTAACACCAAAGCACCAACTACATAACTTCATATGATAACATGGTAAATCAAGGAATATAATTTTATTAATAAATTTTTTAAATCATTTCATAATTTTGATGGGATAAAAAAATAAAAATTATTATTATTTATAAATATTTAATTTAATTTGTCAGATTAGTTTCTTATTCTATTATTAAAGTATATTATTTACTAAAAGAGATTATAATGAGAGTTATTAACAAAACATGTAAGTTAATTATAAAATGTAAAATAAAAGTTGTATGATGATTTTTTATAAATCAATTTGTTATTTAAATAATAAAAGCAACTAGTATGTAATAAAAACTATATAATCTAGTATGTTGAAGAGAATATAAATTATATATTTTTTATTTAAATTGCTATTTTAAAAGCAGAAATAAATATATAATTTATTTTTCAATAAGAAATTGCAATTCAAGACATATAATTAACAAAAAAAATGTTTTACTTTATATATATAATTCATTATATTTATTGCAATCTAAATGAGAATGCATATTTTAATTATATAAATAAAAAATTAAACGAATATAAAAAATTATTATATAATTACGAGTATAATCAATATGCATTGCAAGTTATAAAAAAATTAGTATATATAACGGTATTAACGGGGAGGAAAAACATTAAGTCTCTCTCCATTAAGATGCCAAAAGCGTCCATAATAAATTTATAAATTAATAAAAATATTATTAAGAATTTTAATTTTATTGGTTAAAAAATTATGATAATTTAATTTTGTTTGATTATATTAATTTTTTATTTAAATAAATTATATTTGATAAGTTAAAAAATTATATTATATATTATATAAGGTATATAATAACTATGGCAAGAATATAGTATCATTAAAGATTTTAATTTTATTTGTCGAATAAATAAAGATAATCTAAATTTGATTGGACGTATTAATTTCTATTTAAATTTAAATCTTATTAGATAAAATTAAAAAAATTATATTATGTAATATATATGATGTAAATATGGTAAGAATATAATATTATTAAAGATTTTTATTTTATTGGCTGAATAAATAAATGTAAAATTTGATTAATCGTATGTATTTTACTATTGAATTTATGTATTTTGCCAATAAAGAATCTTATATTGACCCATGCTATGAGCCAGTGACTTGTCGCTGTGCATAGATGCACATGTATATCACACTTTCGATTGTTCACATCTGACGTCCGGGAATTTTATAAAAATATTTTAATAATATCTTTAATTTTTAATTTGAATATCTTTAATTTATTTAATTAAATTATAATTTTTGAGCAATTCATTTCTAAAATAAATTTGTTGATTCTTAAAATTAGAATAATAAAATATTTGTTTGAGTGGTTAAAAAAAACATGAATTTTGTTGTTTAATAATTTATGTAGCAGGAAATTTATATAATGTAGTAGTTTATATATATATATATACACACGAACAAGATCGATGCTGTCTTGTTTTATTACATGATCAATAGATGGTTAATTAAATGATTATATTCTGTTTATTATTAATTTTTGCAAATTAAATAATTAGTAGGCTATGTATATCACATGCTAATTTACAAGAACTTTTGCTTATTTCAAAACTATATTTGTTGGTCTATATATATATATAATGTTATCATTTGGTATTCGAAATGTATTCGTCAGTTTATTCCAAATTCGCACCGTATAGACCCATAAAAAAATTGTAACACCCTGTAAAGCCAATTTAGCCTGCCTAATCCAGACCTGCTCAAAGCAAACACACAAAAGGCCACAAATTGTTCTGCTCTAAATGTTTAAAAAGACTCTATACAAAAAATTTAGGATTTCTGTCATCTCTGGGAGCTAAGAGATATTTCATTTTAATCAAATTTATTGCTTTTTAGTCAACAATAGGATTCTCTTGCCAGAATTCTGAGTCAACAATAGTACTCTGTTTCTAGAGATTACTTGTAATAATAATTAATTAAGAATAAAATAACCTGCAACTTGTCATTGTTAATTAGTCAGCAAATAAATTTTGCTGTCCGGCTTAATTGTAGAATTCTCAGCTTGGAATTTACAAGTAATTATTTTCAAATCTCAACAGCTTTTGATCTTTCCCTTGTCCACACTGACTGCAAAGAGATACTGCTATGAATTGTATTTGGCTGCACATTTATGTCTGCTTGCTGTAGTTTAAATTAAATTTGATTGTTTAGTTTCAATTTTGCAGTCCTAAGAAGCAACTAATCTAAATTTGATATGACATTTAAAAGTAATTAATACGTTACGTTGCTTAATTTATACTTTTTCTACAATAAATTTTTGCTACAGTTCAGAAAAAAATATAATTGAAAATTAAATTCAATCAATCGACTCGATCACATACCTTTATTTGAAGTCACATGAACACTACATTGTTCTTGCTTTCAGTCCTTTTTTTAATTTTATTTTTTGTAATATTTTAGCCCATACTTTAGCATAAGTATTAATTGGGATTAGTTGGCTTTGATCATAGCGTGGTCTCATTTGGTGTCCGGTCAATGTAATCCTAATATAGTAATATTTTTAAAAAATTGTTTGAAATCTGTCTTTATAGAGACTTGTAAGAAAGCCAAAATGGAAGGTATAGAGATTCTATATATTAAAAATAGAAAATAAAAAGGTAAGTCCAACATCAAAATTTAGTTATTGACATTAGATGGGATAATAATAAATTAGGGTTAATTTAATTAGAAGTACCTGAGAATTATATGGATATATAGGTAATTTCAAACTCCGGCCAATGCACTCTTCAACTTTTATTATTTTAGTTTTCTTTTTTTCATTTTTTTATAGTTTTTCTTTTCCTTTTTTTCTTTTCATATCAAACAGACATACAATATACCATTAATTTTTATAGTTTTTCCTTTTTCTCTTTATTTATATTTTTTATTTTAATAGTTTTTCTTTTCGTTTTCGGTAGATTAAACAACCACTTTAAACTCAATTAATCTTTATAATTTTTGTTTTTTTAATAAATTAAACGTAAAATAACTCTAAAGCTAAAATTTTTTTATTTTTAAATTACCAGTGTGCGATCCTATTATTAGGCACCGTCTAATCCAGCTCGGAGACTTAATCACAGTTACAGCTCTTGGTCCCTCTCTGTAAATCCGTTTAGTAGAAATTGAATATGAGACCTCTTCACACATGCTCAGCCTGCGTTGCCGACTGAATCACAACCCGTAAGAAAAATTTAATTGATTTTAAAACATATATATATTATATTATAGACGATATGCTATTGTAATATTAAAATTGCTCCTTTCATGTTTTCATAAATAATATTGTTTTAAAGCCGAAACATATTACTTACACTTCATTAATTTCATGACATTATTTGATATTAATTTTTATTTTATATTTTTTCTATTTTTTATTACTTAATTTATTTTTTATCCTAAACAACCAAAATATGTTTTAACAATAAAAACAAAAGAGTGATGTCTCTTATAATTAAATGACTTTTTATTATGGAATTATTATTTCAATAAAATTTGAGTTTGTTTAAGAGGGAAAAAGATATTACTTAGATAGATTGAATTTTGCATTTATCATAATATTTTTTTATGTGATAGATTATTCATAAATATAATCATCATTTTTTATGTGATGAAACTCAAATAAAAAAAAATGGCAGCATTTATAATGTGCATCTGTGAAAAGGATTAAATTATAGAAACATGCAGTTTTCGAACCTATAAAAGATTAGCCACCATCTTTTGTGTTCAAACCAACATTGAAAGTTGCACATTCATTTCATTTGATGGATTGTGAATCAGATGTTTTCAACAAGTGCAAGGATAGTGATGGTGAGTTCAAGGAATCCCTGCTAAATGATGTCAAGGGTATACTAAGCCTTTTTGAAGCTATGCATCTGAGCATTCCCAATGAAGCCATTTTGGATGAGGCCTTAGTACAGTTCTCTACACAGAAAGGCATATTGATTTATATGAGATCGATGAAAGTCGAAATGAAACAGTACCAGAGCTTGCAAAGTTGGATTTTAACAGAGTGCAATTACCACACCCAGAAAAATTAAGTCAATTCTCAAAGTAATTCATCTTTTTTCATCAATAATTTTTATCTTTTTGGTAATTAGAGTTTCAACTTATAATAATTTTAACCATTGATAATATTTTAGGTGGTGGAAAAGCTTAAATATTACTGCGAAGGTTCCTTTAATATTATAGCAGGTGCAATCGAAGGTAAATATAAATGCATTTATAGTTGATATCAATAATTCAATTTATTGAAGTAGCATAGAGTCAATTATCCAAAAGAAAATTTACGGAATATTGCATGCATATACATCCGTTGAAAAATCATACATTAAAGGAGATAGGATAAAATATGTTTTAAAAGAACAAATTTATTAAAGGAACAATCTCACCAATTTGCTCACCAAAACAATTTCTGCTAAAACAATTTTATTCAACGGTTCGTAACATCCAACAATTGATAATAATTGCTGATACTTAACTAATTATTATAAATATTTGGTAAAATGTTAATATATATGTATTATTATTAAAATATAAAATGACTATTAAAAGCATAATAATTATTTTATATATATAGTTTAAGGTGAATATATTATTTTTAATTTTAATATATAATTTATATTAATAAAATAATAATTAAAATTTTTAAAATAATATTTTGAAGAAATTATCTTTAAATAACTATAAATAAAATGATGATAAAAATATTAATTCAAAGAAATTATTAGCAATTATTTTTGTGAAATTAATGAAGTCTAAAATAATATATATATAAATCAGCTACCTGCTGATCCGAAGAAGTTTCAAAACATAATTGATGCAACCAGTAGTTGATTGAGATTTTCATCAGCTATTAACTGCTGATTAAAAATCTTACAAAATAGACCTGTAATGTAACTGTTTGGTAGAAAATTGGTCCAGACATCTTAAACACGTGCTCATCAATTATTATTTTGAAACTTTTTTGCTGATATGAGTATTATTTTATTTGGATTCAATTAACCTTGCAACAAATAGCTATTGATAAAATTTCAAATTGATATTTATGATATTTTATTTATAATTATTTCAAATAATAATTTTTAAAAATATTTAATAATAATTAATATTTTATATTTATATAATACTAATAAAAATAACATATTCAATTTAAAAATAAAAATATACATATATTATACATAATAATATATAGATAACAATTATATCATTAATTGTCGTCTTATATTTTAACAGCAATCGCTACTAAAATTCTACAAAATATCATTCATTAGCTAATCGCTATCAATTAGCAGCCACTAGCTATCACATATCTGTTGATATGTACATCTAAACCAAATAGGTCTTAAATCCTCCATGTTCTATCTTCCATTTAAAGAATTTTTAATGCATAAATTAAGAAAAATAAAAGAAAGTCATTTTTTCAGGGTTCATCTTGCATTTATTTGTTGATCATTGTAACTTGAATTTATTTAACATGAAAATAATTTCTTAAGTAATAACCCAGCAATAGAAATTAATTTCAAAATATTTAAATTAATTTATATTTATAAATTCAAAACCATCAATCAAGGTAAATAGAGATATGATATACATCATGTACCATTTTTCTATATTTTATAATTAATTAATTTTTCAATGAATTAGTTGGCTCAATTCTAACTATAGTTTTAATAATTGTCTACATAACAATTTTATATTATAAATACAATGAAGAATTAAAAGCTAAATTGACTCAAAATATGAAATATAATTTTTTTTAATCATTTTAAATAAGTTCAAAGATTGAATTAACCTAAAAAGTAAAATTATATCTTTTTAATTATTTTATACATGTTCAAAGGTTAAATTGGCGCAAAGGGTCAAATCTGACATTTTTAATATGCTAGATAAGTTCATTGACCAAATTGAGCTTTGTTACTAATAAATACTATTTTTGTTATATAATACTTGTAAAATAAGTTATTTCAAAATACTTGTCACATTTGTAGTTTTAAAAAGTAATAAATATTTTTTTTTAAATTTATCCTTTATTTATGACCAATAATTACAGTTTCAATTTAATAGTTCTGTTAAAGAATTAATATTAAATGAAGAGTAATATAATCTATTTATCTAATAATTTATTACAATTTAGATAAATTTAATAATTTTTTTAGAAGTATGATATTTCAAATGTAACAAATAATATGAAATAGAGGTAATAATAGCAATAATTAATCATCATTTATTCAAATTAATAACATGTGCGCCCCAACAAATATCATCGCTGCATAAGTTGTGTGATAGTTTCCAATATCAAATGAATTAGAACACACCACAATCATTATTGCCATCTTTGTTATATTGAAAAAAGAAAAACTGTCCATGATTATGAAATTATGAAATTATGAAATTTTTTAGTCTAAATAGCCTAACAATGGTTGTTTACAATTTTATTGGGACAATAACAAAATAAAAAAATGCAGTTTAATTTAATTAGTAACAAAAATATATGACTCCTGAAGAGACGTTTATTCCATTACGACAGAGCTCATAATGCTTTTAAGTGTGGGCACATTGATGCAGGAGAGTTGGCTTCTGTTGTAGTGAAAGTGTTGCCAATATTGGCGTTCCTTGGAGTGAAAGGACGAGCCAGAACAGGAATCAACTTCAGATCTGTTTTTCTTTTAATTGCTCCACCAAATGATTCACTCATATCAAGATCTTCTGGCATCTTTCCGTTAGGAAGTTTCCAATCAAAATGATATAGCAAATTTGCCAGGAAAAGTTCAAGATTTGTTATCCCTAATGTCATTCCAGGGCAAACTCTCTTTCCTGCACCAAAAGGTGTTAGCTCGCAATTAATACTCTTATAATCAATCGGATTATCGATGAATCTTTCTGGATTGAACTTTTCAGGCTCTGGCCAAATTGCAGGATCCCTTGAAATTGCCCAGACGTTCACCAATACCTTAGTCTTGGGGAAAATGTCATACCCATTAATCTTAGTTTTTCCTCTGCATTCTCTTGGAATTAATGGCACAGCAGGATGTAATCTCAAAGTTTCCTTCACAACTAGTTTCAGGTATGTTAATTCCTCAAATTTGTCTTCATCAACATATCCTGTTTCATCGAAAACTCTCCTTATTTCTTCTTGTGCTTTTATCATTGCTTCTGGGTTCCTGATCAACTCTGATAATGTCCATTCTGTTGTTTTTGAGGATGTATCGCTGCCTGCGCCAAACGTATCCTGAAGGAAAGTTTTGACTTATCAGTATTAATAATAGTAAATAAATAAAGAAAGAAATCCACATTTCTCATGTACTAACCAGAATGGCTCCTTTGATGGCATCATTTGTTAAGGGAAATTGAAGGTTTCCATTTTCTTGAAGATCCAAAAGGACATCAAGAAGATTCTCAGCTTCACCATCACTTTTCTTGGAAGATACTGCCCTGTCGGCTTTATGTTCACTTAAGATATCTTCAAGTATCTCATCAGTTTCTCTATGCAACTTATCAAATTTTTGCTTATCCCCACTAATCACGTGAAGGGCTTCAAACGATGGAAAGACATCAGTAACACTAAATCCAGCTCCTGCCTCAACGACATCGTCTATAACTTTAAGAAGAGCTTCTTGATTCTTACATTTCTTACCAATGGAAGTTCTTGCAATAATATAGTTTGTCAAAACAAACAGATGATGGGTCAAATTTACCGGCGTACCAGATTTCGAACAAAGAAATTTAAGAAAACTCGCCATCTCTTCCTCTCTTACTGATTTGAATGATTGCACACGTTTTACACTAAGTAATTCTAATGTGCAAATTTTTCTCATTTGTCGCCATTGATCTCCATACGACCCAAAAACAATGTCGTTTCTGTTGTATAGGACCATTTTCGCTGCATTAACTAAAGGTCTTTCAGCGAAATTTGTATCCTGCGTTCTTAATACTTCTTTAGATGTTTCCGCAGAGGAAACAACAACAGCGTAAACTTCGCCAAGATGAACGCCCATTACAGGTCCGTAAGTTTTGGCTAAGTCTGTTAGACGGTGATGGGGCAGACCGGGGCCGGCTAGTTGGTGAATGTTACCTATGAAAGGTAATCTCCATGGTCCTGGAGGAAGATTTACGGAGTTATCATCTTCTTCTTGTTGGTTCTGTATTTTTGATGCCATAAACATCAAAAGAAGAACACTTAGAAGAAATGGAGATGATTGGATAGGTTTTCCTATTTTGTTAAATATTTTGGCAAGACTTGTTGTAGTTGAAGCAAATTGATCAACCTGCATGAACATACAAAAAAAATAGACAAAAAATTTAATAAAATTTATACAAATAAAATTATAAAAAATTAGTATATACTTTACTAAGGAATTTTTTTTTTTTTTGGTTCACCTTAGGAATTATTTATTTGTACCACGAAACACTTATTTGAACAATTTAAAAGACTACGTCGTTTTCATTGCGGGTGACGTCTTTTTTATGCTACGTTCAACGATCCAACTTAACAACTGTAATAAATATATTTTTTACACCGTCCAAAATGAACGTTATAAATTTGTAATTTGTATTGAGAATTCTGAAATTGCTTGCGCCTAACAACTACAACAAATATATATATATATATATATATATATATATATTTACTGGCTGTCCAAAATAGACTTTGTAAATTTATAATTTGTATTGAAAAAGCTGTAATTATAGAATTGTAAAATATACTATTATAATATTCTGTAATTACAGCGTCCTAAGATTTAATCTTATAATACAGGAATCTGTAAGAAAAACAAAATTATTTATACCGGTCTTCAATATACTAATAAATTAAATTAATGAAAATAAAAATTTTTTAAATATTATTTGAATTTTTATTTTTATGTATAGTCAGAAATATTTTTTATATATTTAATTTATAAACAGGTCATAGCCTGAATCTATTAAAAAAAAAGAGAAAGGGCATTGATAGATAAGACACAGATCTATTCTAAAAGGATCCGCAATAGATGGCTATTCAAAATTTCACTACAAGCAGTCCTTCCATGTAGGATGTCCTATGATGTTATTCAATTATTATTCGACTTTTCGATTTTTTTTATTACTTATTTTATGTCTCTGTATTTGTTAATAATGGTTAATCCTTTTCGCTCTCTTAGATCTTGAGTTTTTCTGTTTCCTCGTGGAATAAGGGTGGAAGCAGGGTGGTTGAGGGAGCCCCGGCAACCAAATTCCAAATTTGAAAACAAATTTTTTAGCCCTCTAATTAAATTTTTTTTTCCAATCCTCTAAATTTATTGTCTGATTCTTCTATGCTTTGAAAATATTTGAGTTGGGAAGATCTCATGTGAAGGGCATCTGCCAATAGAAAGTGGAATCTCTATTCATAAACTAAAAACTCTAATAAACAGTACTTACAGATTGATTCATAGCCAACAAACCAGAAGCAGGGAATTTAGTCAGCAGACGAACTACTGGCTGCAGTTTTGATGATAAAGAAGCTTGCGGTGCTCTGTTTGCAGTTGGCTTAGCCGGAGAAAGGAAAGCGAAACGGTTGCAATTGCCAACCCATCTGGTAGAGGATATGCTTGATAATGGATGAAAATACTGTTTACAGGTATTTGCCTGTAAAACTGCTGGTTGCAGTGACATAATTGAGAATGAGAGAGAGAGAGAGAGAGAGAGAGAGAGAGAGAGAGCCAACTCTACTGATCCCAACTTGCAGAGCATGGACGGCTTTTTATAGATTAATGTCCTGTTAATAATCCATTAGTCAATAAATACACGTGTAGTTTTCACTTTTCTTTAAAAAAAATTTTGTGAATATTGACCATTTATTTTATTTTATTTTATTTTTATATGGCATTTATATTTGATAAAATGGAAAAATATTTAAAACCTTATTAAAAAATTCAATTTAAAAAAATTGGTACTTTTACTTAAGTTTTTAAAAATACACTACTCAATCTAATTTGTTACTCCTCAAATAAATAATAACACATATCAAACTACCATTTAATAGGTCAAAGTACACTTGTTAGAAGGATGCAAAAGCTTTTATACTCTACAAGTGTAAAAGGATTGCACCTCCTTGTAAAAAAAAATAAAAAAACAAATGCCAAAACAATGGGTAAATATTTTGTATAATTTTTTTTAGATTGTTATTCATACCAAATACTTATTTATTTTTCTGAAAAAATTAAAATAATAAATAAAATTTTAGAGAAATCGAGATTGCATTTATAGGTAGTTTTGAAGAAAAAATGTAAAATTTGAAGAATATATTCTGTCTGACCTTTAATTTTGTCTCGAACCTTTCAAGTAATTATAATTTCACGGAGTTTGGTATTCGAAGCACCTTAAACTTATAAATTTAATTATAACTACACTCTAATTTGCTTTTAGAGTGCAATTAAGTGAATTATAATATTTTAAACTTGTTAATTTGTTGCAATGTTGCACCCTAAAAGTAAATTAAGATTGAAATTTTGATTAAAATAGTTTAAAAATAAACTCCATATCCAAATATTTAAGTAATAAATAATAAAATTAAACGCAAATATTCATATAATAAATAAAAAATTTTAAAATTGAATCAATTTTAACCTACAAAAATAATAAATTGGATACTAATTCAAATTAGGGTGTAATTCCAACTAAATTGTCAGAATGACCAGAATACAAATATCAATTTAAAATGAAATTATAATTACTCAAAAAATTTAGAATGAAATTTAAAATTGAACAATATACTTATATAGTCACCAAAATGATGAGCTAAAAAGTACATATATTTTACAAAATATAATTAAATTATTAGATAAAATTGAAAAGAGTGTTAGAATTTATAAATACTTTTTAAAAAATAAATTAAAATTTAATAGCTATGCAAATTAATGTATATTTTTTTTTAATTATCAATATACGGACCCTATTATCAAACCCGTTTAATTTAGCTCGGTGCTAAATTAATGATAACATTTGAGAATCGATAAAACTTACGGGGGGAAAGTAAAATTTTTAGAGAATCGATGGCTTGGGCCCCTTAGAGCAAATAATAATTTCACATGCACCCATAAACGACAAACAAGAGTCCTCTGAAAGTTTATATATAAAAGAAATGCACAACAAGAAATTATATTCATCTACATGTGCAAACAAAATTATACTTAGAAAGTTTGAATTTTATTTTATTTTATTTCTCTTTTGGCATCGTTGTAATGTTATTGGCTAATCTGTACTGTCAGTCAAAATTGGCCTACACTGACTAAGCAATGTCCTGCAAATAGATTGTGGGGTCAAAGTCGGCTTGCATCGCTGCTTCCGATTGTATTGTATTATTTTTATTATTTTCTCTTTGAAACCTGTGTTATATAGTTATATTATTCAACAAAATAAAAAATTATACACTTGTTTTAAAATATTAATTAGACCTAAAAAGTAAATTTTACCACACTATGTTACAGGCCAATTGCTATATTTTATTTCTTTAATATTTATCTTATTAATTTTTATGAAAAAATATTAAATTCAAGAAGGAGGAACATTGAGATTGATAAAAATAATCTTACTAAATTTATAGCTTAATAAAATATTTAAAAATCTTAATTTTATTGGATAAAAAAATAATTCAGTTTGATTAGCTGTCCATTTTCTATTTAAATTTAAATTATATTGGCAAAAAAAAATAACTATTAAAAAAAAAAGAAATCTTGTACAAAATAAATTTTAAATTTAGTAATTGAAAAGTTTAATATAAACCCGATTGAGAAGTTTTCTGCTAATTGAAAGTTATATATGTATTAATTTTATTCGTTAGCAAGTGTAGCTGAATTTTTAAATTTCCTAAATTTTACTTTGTGTTGGCATAAATATTATAAGCTTAGTTCTAATCATCGTTTTATTCAATATTCCTAAGCCTTGCTCACTCAGACAAGTTAATCTAACTTTGTTTTTTTTATTATAATTACTATTATTTATTTTTAAAATAAATCATTATTTTCTATAACAAAATCATTCTTATTATTTTATAGTTGAGTAAACATTTTCGTAAATCATTTTTTCCACTTTTGTGTTTATTAATAATTTTATTCAAATTTTTAGAAAAATGACATGAATATGAAAGAAAATCCCATGTAATAAATAACGAAATATTTTATCTAATTATCAATTGATATTATAATTTTATTTAAATTTACTAATTTTGTATTTAATTTTCTAAAATTGAAAAATGAATGTAATTCATGTTATTTTCTTTTTTAAATTAGCCTAATAAATTCACGAAAATCTGATTTCATTAATAAAAATAATAGTAATTAAACTCTCGCAAAATAACTCATCTAAATTTATTTAAAAAAAATTAAAATCAAACTTCCGCATAATGCACCGGCTTTTGCCTAATTCAAAGATCAACCTTAATCTCGATAAACGACATTCCTTCTAAGTTGTTAAGATTTTTGCATGAAAATTAAAAAAACAATTAATTCTTTTAAATTATAACATAATCAAAGATAATATGACTAAATTATCCTTTATTTCAAAATCAAGAGCAACTTATTATATATAATATAATAAGATTAATATTGAAAAAAATATTATTTATTACTCTTTAAAATTTTCAAAATAATTTATATTTTAAAATAAAATAATCACACTAAAATAATTTATAATGAAAGAAAGGAGTAAAAAGCTACTGATAAATCGAATAACCGAGTAATATAATAAATAATTTTAAATAGTGTGTTTAATTAAAACTGTGACCATAATTGAAATGAATGTGATAAACAACGATTTGTCGACAAATGTTAATTGTCATACTTATTTTCTTATTAGCCGACCTTAGAAGACCAATTTTTATATTAGATTAATTATTCATACAATCCCCACACGTTGAAATTAATTCAAAATATATTTACTAATACTAATAACAATAATAATATATTATTATTATTATTAGTTTTTGGAAACGTAACTGTAGTAATTATTGTTATTTAGACTTAATTTGTTTCGAAAAAATAATTTATAAGAAAATATTTTTCATAAAAATTATTTTACAAAAAAACATATTATTTTCTAACGTTTGATTTGAAATAGTTATTTTTAACATTTAATATAATATTAAAAATTTAATTTTTCATCATATAAATAATATATTTACATCTATTATAATTTTTTTATAAGTAATCTATATTAAAGATAAATTTAATAATTAAATTTTACAGAAACATTAGATTTTTCAACATTAGAAAATTATGATAGAATTGAACGCATTATCCCCTTCTAACTTCAAGTCACATCTATCAAATATTCTCTGCTTGAGGCCTTGCCTTCGTGGCAAAGGCGGCCGTAGGACCACAAAGTCCAATTTTCTATTCCTCCCCCAATATATTTTTGCAATTTTTGTTTGGAGAGGAGAGGAAAAAAAATATTGGAGGAAAGAAAATAGTAGAGAAAAATAATGAGAAATTATCAATTTTACTTCTCTAGTTTTTTTTTCACGATTTTCACATTTCAATAATAACATTTGTCTTTTTATAAAATTATTTCTAAAAAATTAACTTTCACCCGTAATTTGTTAATTAAATTTTCTAAAAAAAATTGTTAATTAGTTTGGAGTATTTAAATAATTAATATTTAAAAATTGAAAGGAAAAAATTGAATAGAAGTACTACTATTTTTCCGGCTATTCTCTAGCTAACGTTGACTGAGAAGCAATGAAGAACGCATACTTACTGCTTAGCCGACTTTGGCCAAGTAATGTATTTTTTTAGATAAATAGTCTATTAATTAATTATTTAATTACCAAGTGATTATATATTAATAGAATACTGATTATTAATGGTCAATTTAGTATTTAGTAAGAGAATCCAACAGTGAAAAAAAGGCGGCATTGATCTTGTGCGTGTATATGTAAATTATTAAATTATAGAAATTTCAAAGCAACGAATTGAAGTACATTCATTTCAGTATCTTTCTTACAGTCTCCACTTTCCAAAAATGGCAATCCAACCTGCAGTTTTTCAAGCAAACTCCCAAACACAAATCTTCCGTACTCTATTCTTGTCAAGCAAACCTTGTAGCAAGCTGAACGACAGTCATTTTGCATCCTTTTTCTCAGCTAAGCCAACAACTCCAAGAACACTCAAAGCATCCTTATCAACAAAATCAGAGACAGACACTCGTCCATTAGCCTACTTTCCTCCTACTGTATGGGGAGATCGTCTTGGTTCTCTTACATTTGAACAAACGGTATGTATTTACCTTTGATAAACTTACCCAGAAAATCTTTTTTCTATTATGTGTGTTAATCAATTATGCATTTTCATAATATATTCCTATCTTTTTTCAGAAGGTAATTACTTAAAACTTATCTGTTTGTGTATAGGAATTGGAATCATTAAATAAACAAGTAGAACTCTTGAAGGAAAATGTTAAAAAAGATTTGTTCATCGCATCTACAAGTGATCCAGCACAGAAAATCATCTTGATCGACTCACTATGCCGCCTTGGAGTGTCGTATCATTTTGAGGACGAGATTGAAGAGAATTTAAATATGATTTTCAATACCCAACCTAATTTTCTTAATGCAAATGATTATGATCTCTATACTGTTGCTGTGGTATTTTGAGCATTTAGACAACATAGTTTCAAAATTTCTTCTGGTAAGCAACTTTAGATACATTTTAACAAAAGTATTAATTGATTGAACAATGATAGGCTAATTTGATTTGGTTGATTGTGAATCAGATGTGTTCAACAAGTTCAAAGATAGTGATGGTAAGTTCAAGGAATCCCTACTAAGCAATGTCAAAGGTATTCTAAGCCTTTTTGAAGCTACACATCTCAGTATGCCTAATGAAGCTATTTTAGATGAGGCCTTAGCTTTCACTAAGGCTTTCTTGGAGTCCTATGTGGTGGAGTCATTCTCTAATTTTGCAAGGCAGATAAGCAGTGCGCTGGAGCAGCCCGTACACAAAGGCATACTAAGGCTAGAGGCCAGAAAATATATTGATTTATACGAGGTTGATGAAAGACGAAATGAAACTCTGCTAGAGCTTGCAAAGTTGGATTTTAACAGAGTGCAATTATTACACCAAGAAGAATTAAGTCAATTCTCAAAGTAAATCACCTCTTCCTATATATGCTTTTATTTATTTTTTGATAATTAGAGTTTTGAATTTATATTTAACAATTAATAATATTTCAAGTGGTGGAAAAATTTGAATATTAGTGCAGGGATTCCATATGTAAGAAATAGAATGGCAGAGATTTTTTTTTGGGGCAGTTTCCATGTATTTTGAACCTCAATATGAAAAAGCTAGAATGATTATCTCCAAAGTTGTATTGCCTATCTCACTAATAGACGACACAATCGATGCCTACGCCACTATTGATGAAATTCACCATCTTGCATATGCAATCGAAAGGTAAAAATGAATGCTTTAATTATGTTGTATGTTAGATCAATTAGGAGTATACGGTTAAATGACATGTGATTGTTTTATATTTCTGGTTAAACTTCGTGGGATATGAACATTGTGGATCAACTACCAGATTACATGAAAGTAATCTATAAATTATTGCTCAATACATATGATTAATTTGAGAAAGATTTGGAAGCAGAAGGGAAGTCCTACAGCGTCAAGTATGGAAGGGAAGCGGTAATACACTTTGCATAGACCATCAGTTTGTAGTTATGTTTATTGATAATACTTCAGCAATAATTAATCTTTGTTAATTGGTAATAATTCAGTTTCAAGAACTAGTGAGAGGGTATTACATGGAGGCTCTATGGAATGCCGACGGAAAAGTGCCATCATTTGATGAGTACATATATAATGGAGGGGTGACCACTGGACTGCCTCTTGTTGCCACTGTATCTTTTATGGGAGTAAAAGAAATCAAAGGAACTAAAGCATTCGAGTGGCTGAAAACCTACCCAAAACTCAATCAAGCTGGAGGTGAATTTATCCGTCTGGTGAATGATGTAACGTCCCATGAGGTACTCTATTAACAATCAAATCTTGATTCCTTTCTTCTTTTTAATAATCTAGTATTCACATCAAATCAATGCTTACAAATGCCTCTTTGAAATCACAGACTGAGCAAGATAGAGGACACGTTTCATCTTGCATCGATTGCTACATGAACCAATATGGATTTTCAAAAAAGAAGGCAATGGAAGAGATCCAAAAAATGGCTATAAATGAATGGAAGAAAGTAAATGAGCAACTTATCATGCGGCCTACAGAAGAAGTGTCAGTGAGCCTCCTCATGCGAATTATTAATCTTGTTCGCCTAACAGATGTGAGTTATAAATACGGAGATGGATACACTGATTCAAAACAATTGAAAGAATATGTTAAGGGATTGTTCCTTGAACCTATTCCCATTTGAAGTCAATTTCCATGGTTATGCCATATACAATAGTATGCATTTTTACTTTGTAGGAATGCTTTTTTTACGCTATTGTTTTATATATATAAAGAAATTTATTCCTTGTAATTTAAACAAGTTAACGAAAAGGATTTTTTTTTTCTTTTTTCATTACAGTGTAATATTTCTGAGCAATTGTCTAGTGATTTTCAGTGCAATTATACTCTTCCACTTATTTAGTTTTAACTTAGTAGAAACTAGAAAAATAGTAAAAATCACTAACCTATTTTTGTTGCTATTCAATAGCACATTACCTACAAACTTAAAAAAAATTAAAATTTTACAATGAATACCATCAAAATTTCAACATTTAGCGAGATATTTACCGATGAATGTTGAAATCTCATTTCTAAATATAATTCCTTTCTCTTTCTCTCATTCATTTCTTTTCTTCCATTGCTCCTTTTCTTATTAAATCAAGTGTTAAGCCTTGTAAATTCAAGTTTAGCTCGATTCATTTACACCCCAATATAGTAGGCTGCAAAATTCTATTGTCATTTGGACATGTTTCTTTCTAGGTCTTTCTTTATATGTTTTCACTTTTTTTATAAATAAATGAAACATGAACTTACTTGGAAATGTCAACAATTTCATAGAGGCAAAAAGAATATATCATTTTTAATGGTTTTCTACAACATTTTTTATAATTCTAAATAGCGAAAAGTAAAATAAATATAATTTAATAATACAATTAATTATTACCGATCAAATATCGATAAATGCTTTACAGTGATTTGTTTCTAGACATTTTCTATCGATAAATACTTTTACGGACCAAATATCGATTGTTACCAAGAAAAATTTCTATTGTAATATTATAATCTCTCTGTGCCCATAACTTTTGTCCTACTTTTATTTTTTATCTATTAGAAATTATTGTTTTATTTCATTTTTCTTAAATAATATTTAAAGTTTATTATTTTGCTCTTATTTAATATACCTCTTTACCAACAATATTTAAAGTTTATATTTATGCAATAAAAAATTAAAATTCAAAAACTTTAGAATATACCAAACTACTATTCAATTGAATAAGACACTCATTTTACATTATTATTTACCGACTAGGTACCTTCTATTATTCTATATGCAATAGAATAATTTAAAAATAGAAAAACGCAATAGGAGGTCATATCAGTCAACTTATATAGATAGCTAGGATGCACTCTTGTCGGTTTTAGTCAACAAAGTTAAGCTCATACTGTATTAAATTAAATTGCGAAATGGAAAGCCTGCCAGAAGCCCAACCAACGAGATATTGGCCGGAGTAGTAATCAATTACAGTCTCTGTTAAAGGCAAAAATAAAATTCGATTTTTGAAAATCACGTTTTATTGAAAAAGATAAAAAATTTTATATTTTATTGCCGGACGAGATTACATATTTTATCATGCACAAAAAGAAAAGTGAATAGTTAAGTAATATCAACTGTAACATGGCACTTTACATTTTCGATCTTACAGATTTTACCTTTAAAAAGAATACACGGATAAAAATAATTAATACAGTGTCCTCCCCAATTTCTAACTTTTATATATATATATATATATATATATATATAAAATAGAAAATTATAGAAATTTTTATTTTGGAAGAAAAGGAATTTTAGCAAAGCTAAATAGTAATGATTCTAGGATAGCCCCCTTCATAAATATCATGCAGCAAAAGAGACGATAAGTCATTAGGAGAAACTTCAAATAAATGAACCCCTAAAGATAGCCAATTTCTATAATGCGCCAATCAGTCTGCACTATGATTATTTTCTCTATAAACATAACGGACTTCAACACACCACTCTCTTCTTAAGAGATGTTTAATACCATTAACTAAACTTGAAAAGACATTCGGAATTGTAGATGGATCTGAAATCATTTTAAACACAACTAAGCTGTCAACTTCAAACCTCACCAACCTGTAACTTTTTTTCCAAGCAAGCTTCATACTAAGGAAGACACCCCATAACTCAGCCATGATCACAGAATTAAGGCAAAGGTTTACTGCAAAACCTCCTAACCAAGTACCTTTGTTGTCCCTAATGAGGCCCCCTGCACTAGCCATCCTCATGTTACCCTCAAAAGAACCATCTGAATTAACTTTATCCCACCCATAGCTCGGAAGCTTTCAACCTATCCACTGCAAAAGCTTCTGGTTGGAGCTCTGAGCATGGTTCCCCTTCGAGTTAACCTTATTAATCTGTCTCGCTAAACTCCAAATCGCAGAGAAATAATTCTGACCTTCTCCAAAACCACTACTAAACACAAGATCATTCCTGCATTTTCAGAGGTACCAGCAAGTAACACAAAAAACAACACCCCAAGAAACCTCATTAATCAGAACATCAAAGCAATAAATATTCTCTAATAACCACTCCTCAATGTTTTCAATATTAAAGAAACGTACCTGTATGATGGCTGGAATAAGACTTCTCCAAATCCCATTAGAAAAGAAGCATTCGCGAAGCATATACAATAAATTCTCCTCTCTTATAAAACACCTAGGGCACGTGGCGTCTAAGGTGAGGTGTCTTCGACATCTTTCCTTATTAGCGAGAATCCTACGATGAATCACCGACTAAAGAAAAGACTTAATCCTCTCATGCCTTTTTCACCTCCATATGATTTTTCATTTATTCTCTTTCTGCACCATGTTATGGTTCTTTAGAGCACAAATGCCTATTTAACCGTAAACATACCATTTGCTGAGAAGCCCCAGTAGCAAACATTAAGGCCACCCTTCGACCTTGGCCCCAAAACAACAGCAATCCTACAAAGAGCATTCGTAGAAAGCAAATATGAAAAAACTTTCTATTTCCACTGGCCATTAGCAGTCACAAAATTAAAAATCACATTTTATTGAAAAAGATAAAAATTTTTATATTTCATTGCCATACGAGATTACACCTTTTATTATATATAAAAAGAAAAGTGAATAATTAAATAATATCGATTGTGAAATGACACTTTACATTTTCCATTTTACAGATTTTGCCTTTAAAAAGAATACAGAGATAAAAATAATTAATACATTGTCCTCCCCAATTTGTAACTTACATATATATATATAATCTGCAATAGAAAATTTTAGAAATTAAAAACTCATCAAGAACATTCATATAAGGACATTCCAGAAGAAATAATTCTTGTCGGTTTTGGTCAACAAAGTTAAGCTCCTACTAAAAATATACACATAAAATAATAAACATAAGAATCTAAAATGGGCGCATTCCACTAAATTTTCAAAGCCAGCCAGCTACAAAACGCAACGTTAAATAAATATTAAAATATATGCACAGAATAACTCGATTCAAACATTTTTATTTAACCACTAATGATTACGAATATAAAATAAAGTATTGTATTAATTGTTTAATCTCTGAATTTTATCCCAAATTACTATCACATATATCTAATCATTGATTTGATATTGAGGTTTAGTACTGTAGAGTCTTGAATGAGACTACCTCCAACCATAAAACCACCAGCCATAGGCAAAGACCCATCAGTATTCAACTTCACAAATCCATTGGGAGGACAATTCCAATATAAACAAACAAATTGTAATACTTGGAAAAAAAAATGGAAATTTACTTCAAATGACAATAGGTTCAATGAACAGTCCTTTGACATATTTTTTCAATTGTTTTGAATCAGTATATCCATCTCCATACTTGTAACTAACATCCGTTAGGCAGACAAGATTAATAATTCGCATGAGGAGACTCACTGGCACAACTTCTGTAGGCCGCACAATGAGTTGCTCATTTAATTTCTTCCATTCCTCTGGACCTCTTCAACTGCCTCCTCTTTTGAAACCCCATATTGGTTCATGTAGCAATCAATGCAAGACGCTACATGTCCTCTACCTTGCTCACTCTGTGATTTATAGAGGCATTTGTAAGCATTTGGTGTACTTTCAATTATTAAGAACGAGAAAGCTATTAATATAGTACCTCATGAGACATTATATCATTCACCAGCCGGATAAATTGGCCTGCAGCTTGATTGAGTTTTGGATAGGTTTTTAGCCATTCAAATGCCTCAGTTCCTTTGATTTCTTTTACTCCCATGAAAGATGCAGTTGCAACAAGAGACAATCCAGTAGTCACCCCTCCGTTAAACATGTACTCGTCAAATGATGGCACTTTTCCATCGGCCTTCCATATTGCCTCCATGTAATAGCCTTTCACGAGTTCTTGATACTGAATTATTAACAATAAACAGAGATCAATTGTTCCTGAAATATAGCAACAGGTTCCCTAAACATAACTACAGATTTAAAGGTCAATGCAAAGTATATTACCGCTTCCCTTCCATACTTGACACTATAGGACTTCCCTTCTGCTTCCAAATCTTTTTCAAATTCATCAAACGTGTTGAGAATTAACTTATAGATTACTTTCATGTAATTTGGTAGCCGATTGACGAAGCTCATATCCCACCTGATGAAATTTAAACAAGAAAATAAAAATTAAATGTCATTTAATTGTATCCTCCTATTCTACCTGTAATAAGTCCACTTATGTTTACCTTTCGATTGCATATGCTAGACGGTGAATTTCTTCAATAGTTGCATATGCATCAATTGTGTCGTCTATTAGTGATATAAGTGATATGACTTTCGAGACAATCATTCTAACCTTTGCATATTGAGGCTCAAAATACATGGAAACCTGTTTAGTAATATTCAAATTCTTCCACCACCTGAAATATTGTTAACTTTTAACTTACATGTCCTCTAATCATAAAATTATAAGTTCAAAACTGTCATTAGGATTAAATTAATAAAAAGTAACGATATTGATAGAAAAAAATGAATTACTTTGAGAATTGACTTAATTCTTCTTGGTGTAGTAATTGCACTCTATTAAAATCCAACTTTGCTAGCTCTAGTACAGTTTCATTTCGACTTTCATCAACCTCGTACAAATTGATATATTTTCTTGCCTCTAACCTTGGTATGCCTTTGTGTACTGGCTGCTCTAGTGCACTGCTAAAGTGGCTTGCAAAATTAGGGAATGAGTTAACCGCAGGGGATTCCAAGAAAGCCTTAGTGAAAGCAAAGGCCTCATCTAAAATAGCTTCATTAGGCATGCTCAGATGTGTAGCTTCAAAAAGGCTTAATATACCTTTGACATCACTTAGTAGAGACTCCTTGAACTTACCATCTCTATCCTTGAACTTGTTGAACACATCTGATTCACAATCCATCAAATCGAATTAGTATTTGCAGTTATATATATTACTTTATTTTCCTTGTTTTTTAGTACATATATTCAATTAATGTTCTTATTTAAATGTATCTAAAGTTGCTTATCGGAAGAGATTTTGAAACCATGTTGTCGAAATACTCAAAATATCACAGAAACCGTGTACAGATCATAATCCATTTCATTAAAAAAAGTAGGTTGGATATTGAAACTCTTAGTTAGATTCTCTTCAATCTCCTCTTCAAAGTGATATGACACACCAAGCCGGCATAATGAGTGGATCAAGATGATTTTTTCTACTGGATCACTAGTTGATGCGTTCAACATTTCTTTTCTAACCTTTCCTTCAATAGCTCTACTTCTTTATTTAATAATTCAAATGCCTATACATAAATATAAAATGTATTGGGTATTTACATTTCAAATTAAGAAAAGAAATATGAAGATACATAATTGAGTGCAGTACCTATGAACATATTAAGAGGTTATTTGTCATTGTTATTGCAAATAGGAAATTCTAGACTAAAATTAACAGTATTTTTTATGGTTAGTGATTTCTGAATTTTTTTTAATTTTTTAATTTTAGTGTCTGAATGGAAAAAATTCATAATTAAGTGTATTAAATAGTAAATGTTTCAATCAAGTGCATTTTATAGGTATTTTGTTGTGTGGATATAACTCTAATTAATATGTATTAATATATTTTATTCACTGTTGATTTGTTTAGTGGGTCTTTCTTAGCTCAGGAAAAGTTTCAATTATGCAATTTCATATTCAGGTTACATTGAAATATTGGAAGTATTTCCATTCAGTTTTTTTCCATCTAACACTACGAAGTCTAGGTTAAGATGTGTTGGAGAGGCATGGTGGCTTGGGTGTAGTACTTCACACTTATAAGTACTTCCCCCAGGTATAATTAACCTTATTTTTATTGTTTCAATAGATTTAGCTACCGGCATTAAAAAATTTTAAGGGTTGAAAACTGATTTCCAAAAAGCTCAAATAAAAAAAAAAAAGAAGGGTTTCCAATTAAGATCAGTTTTTCAAATTGCAACGCTGCGGACCTTAGGAGTACGTCCAATATGAATATATTAAATAGTATAATGAACTTTTTGCTTCTTAATCATCCTTAAAAAAAAAAAAAAAAACTGTGTTACTTAATGAAAATTGCATACCGATTGATCAAAGGTAAAGGAAGCAAGGCAATCATCCCATACAGTAGGAGGAAAGTAGGCTAATGGACGAGTTTCTGTCTCAGATTTTGTTGATAAGCATGCTTTAAGTGTTCTAAGAGTTTTTGGATTACCCAAAGAAAAGGAAGCAAAACGATTGTCGTTAAGCTTATTACATGTGCTCAGTAAGAATGGAGTAGTAAAGACTTGTTTTGGGGAGTTTGCTTGAAAAATTGCAGGCTGCATGGCCATCTTTGAGACAAATATAAACTTACCACTTGAAGTTTGTTGCTTTGAAAAGAAAAGATCGATCTTGGCTACCTTTTTATAGGACGATTATTTCTATAGTTTAATATTTTTCCATAAATGGACAATAATATTATTTGAGCTTTATTACATACTGAATCATGATTGATTAAATATATAATTACCTAACTTCTAAGGGCTAAGATAAAGTGGGAGAGATCATTTTTCCTTTAATTTAGAGCTCAAATCTCGAGGTTAAATTCTAGATATAAAATTTTTTTAAATACTCAACTACATGAATCAACTAAAAGAGCTTGATTTCATGTCAGGTAGACCAAAGAAGAGGGTTAAGCACTCCTTACAAAGTTTTTAAAAGTGTTTTATATTCAAAATATCTAATTTAAGAAAAAGGGACATTTGTGGTCTCATGTCTTGATGATGATAAATTTTATTCTCTAATTCTAATTATGTGGATCCATTACTAAGATTAAGAGGATCTCACTATCTTAAGGGGTCATTTCATTCAAAATTTAATAATGAATTCTTAGATCAATAAAAAATAAACCAAATTAATTAATGGCCAGCTATCAATAGATTTTTGGTTCCTTCACTAATTAATATGTCAATGATAAATGACAAGAATCAAGAATCGAAAAAAAGGATCAAGAATCATTCCAGCGATAATAATAGTGTTAAAAATCAAAAGAAATAAATCAAAATAGAATATCGTAATCTCGAGAGAAATTTTTTTTCTCTTAAAATTTCTTTAAAACGCTCAAAAGAAAGCATTTTATTCCTTTTATAGGCATATGAGCTTCAGATGAAGCCACGATAGGGGCCAGGGGGCGATTGGACTCCTGAAATTTGAAAAGAAAAAACTTAATATTTTAGTTTTCTCTTTTTTAAAAATGCTAAAATAATTTTTCTCTAGTCATTTTTATTGACATTTTGAGCTTGCAATAACATATGGTATTTAATTATTTCTACTTCCTTTGTGGTTAGAAGAAAATCGCATCTTGTTAAAATGATAAATTTTTATATGAGACATTTAATTCTCTACAATTTTTATCTATAATTAGCCATAAATTTATCATTTTTTATTATTTAACTTAAAAATTATTTTTAATACATCGTAATTGTTATCATTATTTTTTTTGGCATTAAATTCTTTAATATTAATATTATTGGAACACTTTTTTTGGAGAATAACACTAATACAATATTATTTTTTATTTTTCTTTTGGTTTTATTTAAAATTATAAATTTATACATAATTATATACAAAAAATTTTTGGATGCCTTTTAGGGGCTAACAAGTTAAATTATATCCGGACTTCGTTGCGGATTTGTTTGGTCTATTAATTATTTATTATAGTTTAGTTAGATTAAAAAAATGATTTAAAACTTAATGCTCAGCAATAAAAATTTAAGAGTTTTAGAATGATCTTTTTATTTGCTATTAATTAGTTATTATAGTATAGTTAGAAACAAAATAGAATGAGAATTTAAAAATGCTAATATTCATTAGTAAATTTTTTATTTGGAGCATATGTAAAAAAATAATTGAATACTAATTAATTTGGATAATTTCATAAATAAAATATCATAAATTATAATTATATCTCACAAAGTAATTTTAGGCATAAATTTATATTTATGTTTCTTCCATGCACATAAAAAAGGAAAAATTTTTATTCACATCAATAACAATGATTTCTAGTGGACAAAACTAGATATTAAGACAATTTATTTACTAAAAAAATTATTAAATGAAGATGTTTACAGAATATTTTTATTTTTTGAAAAAATATTTAATTTAAATTTTAAAGTAATAATCTAGTTGATAAATATGTAATCAAAGTTTTTTATTTTTTTATATTGTTAAAATTTGTACTTATTCATTTATACATATTTAAATGTATTTAATTTTGAGAAACATAAATTAAATGAAAAAATAATTTTCAAAAAAAAATCAAGAAAAAGGAAAAATTAAAGGTTGGATTTCGCTCATTGAATGACCTTTTTTCCATTGAATCTCTATACATACGTATCTTAGAAAGTAAAACATTAAAAAGTATAGCAAGGAAAAGATTTTGAATGCAAAATTATTAATATGCTTAGTTGAAACGGTAATCTTCTAATGCTAGTCTATAGTAAAATAAAATAAAAAAGTAAGACCGCAAATATATATAATATGACTCTTAATTTAAAGTTAATAAGCCAATTTAATTTTTAAAATTACTACTGTCATGAATGTTTTGGACAAAAATAAAAATTAAAAAAAAGCATAAATCATAATATTTCTACACATACGTGTTCAAATAAAATATGATTTTATATCATGTGTTAAAAGGATATACAATTTGGAATAGCCATATAAAAAATTGCAGCGGTAAAAATTAACGATAAGAAATTAAAAAGACAAAAATGAAATAACAAAAAAGAGATAATTAAATTATTAATTTACTGTTCAATGCCAAAACAGCAACCTGTTTTATTGATTAAAAAATAACTCAAGGTTGAAAAACGGAAATTTACTGTTTCCATGAACAGTAAATTCCGGTTCTATAGTATTGAGTCTAATTTGTTAGAGTTCAACAAATTAATTTAAGATTACAATATTTGACATATTTGCACATTGTATTCAACCAAATGATAGCGTTTGGACAAATTAATTAATTTTGCAATAAAAGCATAAATTTTAATTATTTAATAATAATCATTAAAAAATAGATTTTTATTAAAATGGTAGATGAGTTTATCGTCATTTATATTTTTATATATATTATTTTTATAAACTAGTATATTTTAAGTGGACCGACTAAATTTTTTTAATACGCCAATTGTTTAGACCAAAAAATAGAATATTGTTGAACTTTGTCTCCAGGTACTCAGTCAAACATTGCTTTCTATATTTTTTTAAGCGGACAATAAATGTTGATCATATATTTGGATAGCTTGTTCCTTCGTTGCTTAAAGACAAAAGTCATTGTCAAATGAAAATATATTTTTCAACCGCATTTCTTGAATTTAATAAATTTTGATTTATGTTATACTTAATTATTTTTTTTAAATAATAATTTTATATTTATACACGCAAATCATTATTCATTGTTGGCCGTTTTATTTATTTCATAATAAATTATAAATAATATCGAACTTATTAAATATTATATGAATAATTATTGTCGAATGAGGTCTAAAAATTTTGTATAGGGGCAGCTATAAAAATATTTAATGATTAATATTTTACATAATCACATGGGCACACACTAAATGAGACAACAACAAAGCCAACGAATCATAATTTTGCGAATGTATGGACTAAATTTCCCATCCCTTTCCAAAAAATAAAATAAACGAAAGAACACTGCATGTTGTTTGACGACAAGCAATAAGTTGATTTGGAGGGGCTTATGAATAAAATAATCTTGATTGAATAACTATTTATGTTAGTTTAAAATAATTTATTAAAATAATGCAGTGTTTGATAAGAAATTCTGAAAAGAAAATTAAAAGAAAAAAAAGAAATTTTGTGTAATTTATGGGACAAGTGTCAGTTGGACTCACCAAAGGAAAGAAGGAGGTTAAGGCAGAGGAGAAGGGCTTTTGCTGTGAATACCATTTGGAGAAGTGTGGCCAAGAAAAGGGGTTGAAGCGGATCAAGGTTTTCTTGCTTGGTATAATTACACTTCCCTTGCTTTTTCTCCATTTTCGATCCCTTCGATAATATTAATTATTTTAATAGTCATCGGTCGGTGATTGTAATAGCCGTTGATTATTTTATTAGCTCTTTATCGATAATTGCTTGTGAGTTAAAATTATTGGTAACAATAATTTTTTAATTAGCTGTTTAAACTTAAAATGAGATTAATTGTTTAATTTCAAAGGAAATCATCCATTTTAATTTGCTTTTCCATTTACTAAATAAAATTTATTTAATAATTGTCAACTAATATAATGATTTTCCATCTAAACTAATAAAATTTTCTTTAGAATTTCTTATAAATTGGTTTAAAATCACATTACGTTTGGTAAATTATTTGATAAATCCACACTATGAGCACATGAGACAAGCAAGAGGGTCAATAAGGAAAACTCCTGTTATTTGAACTTTTCAAAGTTAACTGCGGAATAAAATGGTAAAAAAATACAGTCTGCAATTTTAAAATTATGTGACTTCAAATAAAATACCCACTTACTCCCAAAATGTAATAAAGAACATTTTCTTGCATTATTAGTTTATTAATTGAAAACTACTAAATTAGTAAAATCCAAAGCCAGGTACAAAATGCAAGATTAGTCATTGAAAGAAATATTAATTTAATAATTATAGTTTAAAATAATTATAATATAATAAAAATATTAAAATTTAATTTAATATTCAATATTAAACAGTCATTAGTATTTTAATAAGTATGATCTAACTTGCGATTTACCTTTATTTTATATTATAAGAATTTTTTTTTCAATTAATAATTTGACTTGAATATTGACTAGAAACACCTCAACAGAACACTATAATATTCAATAATCTGTGTGATTAGAGAAGGAAATTGATGAAAAGAGAATAAATTATTCTTCATTTTATAAATCTTTATGTAACATAAAACAAATTTAAAAAAAAAAAAAAAGAAAAGGCAAGAGATTTATGCAAATCCAGAAAAATAGAAAAAGAATCTCCTTTGTAATTCCATCCGTGGAAATTGACTTCAAATGGCAATAGGTTCAATGAACAATCCTTTCACATATTCTTTCAGTTGTGATGAGTCGGTGTATCCATCTCCATACTTGTAACTCACATCTGTTAGGCGGACAAGATTAACAATTCGCATCAAAAGATTTACTGGCACTACATCTGTAGACCGCATGATGAGTTGCTCGTTTAATTTCTTCCATTCATTTGTAGCCATTTTCTGAATCTCTTCAACCGCCTCTTCTTTTGATACTCCATATTGCTTCGTGTAACAATCGATGCAAGACGCTACATGTCCTCTATCTTGCTCAGTCTATGATTTACAGAAGCATTTGTAAGCATTTGATCATGTACATACTAAATTATTGAAAACAAGAAAACTGTCAGGATTTGTACCTCATGAGACATTACATCATTCACCAGACGGATAAATTCACCCCCAGCTTGATTGAGTTTTGGGTAGGTTTTTAGCCATTGGAATGCTTTATTTCCTTTGATTTCTTTTACTCCCATGAATGATACAGTGGCAACAAGAGGCAATCCAGTGGTCACCCCTCCGTTATATATGTACTCATCAAATGATGGCACTTTTCCATCGGCCTTCCATATCGCCTCCAAGTAATAGCCTCTCACGAGTTCTTGATACTGAATTATTACCAATAAACAAAGATTAACATCTGCTGAAATATAACAAATAAATTAAAAGGATGTCAAGATCTATTCAAAGTATCTTACCGCTTCCCTTCCATACTTGACGCTGTAGGACTTTCCTTCTGCTTCCAAATCTTTCTCAAATTCGTCAAATGTGTTGATAATTAATCTATAGATTACTTTCATGTAATTTGGCAGTTGGTCGACTAATCTCATATCCCACCTAATGAAATTTAAACAGAATAATAAGAAATCACATTTGATTTTTAATTGTCTAATTGTAATTTATATGTAATAATTGCATTTGTATTTACCTTTCGATTGCATCTGCAACGCGGTGGATTTCATCAATAGTGGCATATGCATCAATTGTATCGTCTATGAGTGAAATAAGTAATACAACTTTAGAGACAATCATTCTAGCTTTTGCATATTGAGGTTCAAAATACATAGAAACCGCCCAAAAGAAAATTTCTGCCATTCTATTTCTTGCATATGGAACTTCGGCACTAATGTTCAAGTTCTTCCACCACCTGAAATATTATTAATTGTTAAATTATAAATTCAAAACTCTAATTATCAAAAAATAAACAAAAATCATTTATAGAAAAAGATGATTTACTTTGAGAATTGACTTAATTCTTCTTGGTGTAGTAATTGCACTCTGTTAAAATCCAACTTTGCAAGCTCTAGTAGAGTTTCATTTCGACTTTCGTCGACCTCGTATAAATCAATATATTTTCTTGCCTCTAGCCTTGGTATGCCTTTGTGTACGGGCTGCTCTAGTGCACTGCTTACATGCTTTGCGAAATTAGGGAATAGCTTGACCGCAGAGGATTCCAAGAAAGCCTTGGTGAAAGCTAAGGCCTCATCTAAAATGGGTTCATTAGGCATGCTCACATGTGTAGCTTCAAATAGGCTCAGTATACCTTTGACATCACTTAGTAGGGATTCCTTGAACTTACCATCACTGTCCTTGAACTTGTTGAACACATCTGATTCACAATCCACCAAATCAAATTAGCTTATCATTAATATATGCAGATATATTTTAATTTTGCAAAATTATAGATATTATATATATTAGCAAATAGTATGCTTATTCAAATGTATTTAAAGTTGTTTACCAGAAGAAATTTCGAAACCGTGTTGTCTAAATACTCGAAATATTACAGCAACAGTGAAGAGATTATAATCTTTTTGATTAAGAAAATCAGGTTGCGTGTTAAAAATCCTAGTTAGATTCTCTTCAATCTCCTCCTCAAAGTGATATGATACTCCAAGACGGCATAATGAGTCGATCAGAATGATTTTGTCTGCTAGATCACTTGTAGAAACGTTTAACATTTCTTTTTTAATCTTTTCGTTCAACAACTCTGCTCGTTTACTTAATAATTCAAATGCCTGCAAACAAATATAAAAAACTATTGAGTGTTTGTAAATTATGAATATACATAATTGAGATTGCCCACTTAATATGAAAATATTAAGCAACTATTTGGCTTTGTTATCGCAAATAGTAAATATTTTTTTTTAGGTAAATTTATTGGCTCAACATATGTAGCTGGCTGCATTAGAATTTTTTTTTATGGGTCGAAAACTTATTTTAAACGAAAATGATCAAATTAAAAGAAAAAATAGCTTCAAAATCAGTTTTGAAGCACTAAAAATGCAATGCCACGAATCCTAAGTAGGTCGACCATGAATATAGTAAACTTGTACTTGATAAAAATTACACACCGGTTGATCAAAGGTAAGAGAAGCAAGTCGATCGCCCCATACAGTAGGAGGAAAGTAGGCTAAGGGACGAGCTTCTGTCTCAGATTTTGTTGATACACATGCTTTAAGTGTTCTGAAAGTTGTTGACTTAGCCAAGGAAAAGGAAGGAAAACGAATGTCGTTAAGCTTAGTACTAGGTGTGGTTAATAAGAATGGAGTAGTAAGGATTTGTTTTTGGGAGTTTGCTTGAAAAATTGCAGGTTGCAATGCCATTTTTGAGTACTGAAGAGGATTAGCAACAAAAATGAATAATTTACACAACTTCGATTCGTTGCTCTGTGAACAAACGAATGTGGTCACCTTTTTATAGGTGGAATATTTCTAGTTTCCACAATGCACATTATAAATTTGGGCTGCTTTTTTATTTCATTTATTTAATAATTATTTTAATAATAATTATTCTATTTGCTAACTTTATTTATTTGGAACAACACTTTGGATTTATTTGTTATTTTATTTCTTGAAGGCATATTCTTTTCTCCAGAAAATTATTAATTGGCAACTTGTCGAAGTTGGGCAACCGGCAATCTATCTTACCCAGTCTTTACAGTCAAACAATGTGTTCTACCTCGAAAAGTAAAATATTAGAAATACTAGTGCATACCTTGTCTTATATAATATTAGTAAAGTAAAAAATTCTTAGTTGATTAACTTGATACATTGAATAGTTCCGTATATTAAAAGTTAGGTTGTATAAAAATGGGACACGGGATATAGAGACGTATAAAATACGATAATTTTAAAACAACACATTACACGTTTATAAGAATTGAACAACACTCAAGTAATTACATACTGGACTAGTGATTGAACCAATATCATGACCAGATCAAGGTTGGGTCGGATTGAATTGATTCAACTAGATTTTTAATTTTTAATATTCTTACATAAATGTTTATATATATTTAATAGTGCAACAAAATAATTTTCAACCCATTTCTCTCTAAAATATCCAATTTTTTCCCAAAAAATTTGATTTTTATTAAGAAAATCAGTTTTATCAAGATATTATACTTTCTAAAACACCATATATAGAGTCAATTGTTATGACCACAAAAGTGACCAGTAAGTACAACGTGATATATATATATATATATATATTTTTACGTGCTATCCTTTTTTTTCCGTTCCATATTATACATAATGAATAATGAATGCTTTTTTATTTTTAATTTTATTTTTTGCCATTTGATATTATATAAAATTCAAGGGCATCACTCTTGCCACTATCTATGAATCATTTTATTATTATTCATATATTATTTACATAAATGATTAATTGCTTAAATTACTTATGTAAAAAAAAATATATTCATATGCTGATATGTATTTTATTCATATATTTCGAAACACTGAAACATAATTTCAGTTTTCTTTTAAAAAAATTACTTTTTTAAATCTAATATTAAATTTTTATAACCATTTTTAGTTCTATTTTCTTGTCCGCCGTTGTTGTCTACAAATGGAAATTATCAAAGAAAGTGGCTGTATATATATATATATATTATATCCTCCAAATTTAATATTGAGGTAGGAGCACACCAGAAGTGACCCCCCTATGCTGAAAGCCCAGTGAGCCAAATCACTGTGTAATGGGTCACATCACAATCACATGCTCCCACTTTCCAAAAATTATAAAAAAAAACCGTACACTATGTCTATATATGGAAACTAACCTTATTTGTAGCACATGACCTAGAGGAAATCATTTTCAATTTTGTCTGCAAGAGGCCCTACAATTTTATTAATTATTGCCATTTAATATTCACAAGTTTTTTTTTATTGGCTGAAGTAAAAAAGTATTTTATTTAGCGGGCCCGGGCCCCTGTTGTATTATATTTTAAAGAAATAACAGGAGCTGCTAAATATTATATTTTTTAAAAGAAATATTATATTTTACATCACTGAAAATTCAAAAAAGTACATTCAAATTCAACCTTTTGATTTCGTTCTTGTTAGAACGAGTAGAATTTGCTCCGCTAAAATTGAAATCTCGATTGTTATACATATAAATCTTCCATGGATAGAATTTGATAAAACGTCGTATTTCTCAATTGATTCTATTGATACATAGTGGAAAAAATTCATATTGTACTCGTATGTATGTTGCAAATTTTTTGAAAAATAATCTAAATATAAAAGATCTAAATAAGTTATTGTGTTGTTTTAATAAATTAAATGACTAGTTGCTATTAGTTTTATAAAAATTTATATTTTTTGTCAAAATTATTTTCACGTGGAAAAAATATAATATTATAATTTATTTTAGTCTTAATTTTATTATTTAAAAGAATATAAATAATTATTTTAATTTGTTAAAATATGTAAACTCTATTAATAAAGTTCTATATTCGATTTATAATAATTGATATTATAATTAATCAATTATATATAAAAGGAAAACAAAAGACATGGAAATGTATTGATATTACTCTTCGTATTTATAATCATATATCTTAAAGATGTATTTTTCCATAGATCTATCAAGAATGTTTGAAATTTTAATTTCAAATTTTATACTTCTTTTAGAAATTTAGACATACGAGTAATTTTTACGATACCAAAATTTTGATTTATGAGTTGGCGTGATTTAGATTTTCATAATTAAGACCAACCATTGTTTATTTATTTAATTATTTATTGTGTGATTAAAAAAAAAACTGAGCACATCGAGGAGTCTTACCGCAGCTAACAAATCAGAGATACCCAAGTGGGGAGCTGTAAACAAATGCAACCCAGTCCGCAAATGTGTTAGCTTCCCCATCATATTCGAACGCAAAACAGCATCGCTTTTCCCTTCTTTTTTTTAACATATTTTGAAAAAGGGAACTACAACCAGCATAGCTTGTGATAATTTAACCTGAGGCACCACATCTGCCGTTTTATTCGGTAGTTTAAGTTCGTAGGACGCCGTTTTATATGATCTATTCAAGTTGTTAGGTTTAAATTATCATTGCTTTCAAATATTAATGCGAAAAATAATAAATACTTCTTCCCCAAAAAAGATAATAAATTTTTTTCTTTTTAATTTGTTCCAAAATATAATCTATTTTTCCTTTTCGTATTGTAATTAATTCTTAAATTGTCTATATATTATACCCTTATTAAATTACCTTATTTTCAATAAAATTCTCGTTAATTATTCATTATTATTTCAATACTCATGTATTATTTGAGATGAGTATTGTCACGACCCGTTTCCGTGGGCCGGACCGGCACTAGGACCTGGGTAAGCTTAAGGCCCCCAAGGCCCGTAGTAAGCCTAATCTCTGATTTCAACACCATAACTACATGAAAATATTCTACAAGTTGGCCCATTATATTT
>CANUEX010141992.1:0-13085 GCA_948099535.1 Jatropha multifida | reverse complement strand
ATTTATTACTATTAGATTAAATTGGCTTAATTATAATTAAGTAAATTACATGAAAGTTACTTGTGAAATAAATTTCCAAATTTATTAGTGAGATTAACCAATTTAAATGGATTACAAACAAAGCGATAAGGATTTATGAATTGGAAAAAATGTAAAATAAAGACAGTTGAATTGTTAAGAGTAGAACAATATAGATACCGAAATTGAAATTGAGTGAGATTGAGATTGGTGGTTGGGAAATGACTGTGAAATTACCAGATGGAAGGGCTGTGTATTGTGATGTGTAAAATTCAGGCAGTTTAATTTATAAAGGAGATGTTGTCGAATTTTTGACAGAAAAGAAAAATTTGCTTAGAGATAAAATTTATTGTAGTAAATAATAAATTAATAAAGAAACAAATTAACTAATTAAACACAAATTAATTACATTATATTTATTTGATTTTAGCAACATATTTAGAAATGAAATTCTAAATAGTATTGTGAGAATAAGAAAAGTAAAGTAATGGAATAATTGTTATTTCGAAACCATATTAAATTTATTTGTCGAAATAATTAAGTATATGAAAATGTGTATAAATAAAATTAGTAATTTTTAAATTGATTTGCAAAGCAAATAATAAAATATTTATTAAATCATATTATACTTATTTGGTAAAATATAAATTCTAAGAGAAAAAAAAATAATTTTAGTTAAATGATCTTAATAAATAAATTGAGTAATGATTTTAACAATTGGATTTAAGTTAAGTGGATTATTTCTTTGATTATTAAAATAATAAATAAATCTTTAATAATTGATTTATTTTAAAAGTATAAGTAATAGCATTTGATGAAAGTAGAGTATAAGTATAGATTGTAAATAAAACAATAATAAAGAAACTAAATAGATTTTTATCTTTACCTAAACTAAAATATGGACTTTAAAATAATAAACAAATCATAAAGGAGTTAAATTAACTAAACTGCTTAAAATATAAAGAACTAGTTATCAATAAAGGACTGAATATGAAATATTAATTTAATATTAGGTTGAAGAAGCTCAATAAACTGTTGTGAAAGCGTGGTTGATCTGTGGAAATCAACTTCTTGCTTTTAGGTAAGTAATAATATATAATGCTTTACCAAATTCATTACAGCATAATTTATTTTATGCCTTGTGTTTATTATTTCTAAATTCTTGCATACATAGTATGTGGATGAATGCTTGTGCAATGATAAATGCTATGAATAATTGGTTTGTACATGATGATATGTGATTGCGATGTGGGAGTTGGAATGAGGTGAATCACCTAGGTTGAGAGCACAAGCATGGTGAGAATGTCGTCAGTGGGCCATAAGCAGTGGGAGTGGCGCTCCCCCTTGTGCACTCTGGATGATGACAAGTGTCATGGAAAAATATTTTTACAAAGAAAATTATTTTGCGAAAAATGTTTTTATCTGATTATGGTTTTGCCCGAATGGGGGTGGGCTCCCTAGGTGCACAAGTCACAGGATCATGGGATCATATGATGTGATATGATGGATATTAAAGCATACTTGGAGAGAGCATGGTCCTATTAAGGTGATTTTACTAACTAACAACCACTTGATGTGCATATGGTTGCAGTTGTTTATGAGTGATATGATTGTCATTGTGTGAATGGAGAATGTCCATTTAGAATGCCTTAAGTATCATTTGTGTGAATGTGTGGGTTTGGTATTATATGTTATTATTCACTGAGTTTTATACTCACCCCTTTCCTCCCTTATCCTTTATGTTGTTTCAGAAAATTGTGAATCAGTTGTAAAAATTTGGAGCGTTAGTTTTCTTTCCTTTTGAGGTTATTTAAATGAATGTTTAAATGTATAAGATAAAATTATTTAGAATTCTTTATAATTGTACAGTAGTAGAAAATCTGCAGTTATGATAAGATTTTATTATTGTAATAATAATGTTAAGTGTATGTAAAATTTTATGGGAACGGTTGAATTGATTGAAATAAGGCCCTATAATAGTTTGAATCATTAAAAATATAATGGGCCAACTTGTAGAATGTTTTAACATAATTAAGGTGTTAAATCAGATATTAGGCTTACTATATACTTTGGTGGCTTTAAACTTTTCCAGGCCCTAGTGCCGATTCAGCTCATGAAAACAGGTCGTGACACTAAAATATTTAGATTCATAAACTTTTAACTTACAATAATATTTATTTCAATTATTTTCTCCTGACAACAATATTCATTTCTATAAATATCTTTAAAAATAATAAATCTCTATCAGATTAGAAAGATAATAATATATAATACATGAAATTTATTTTTTTAGTTAATAATATTTTCTCTTAAGAACATTTAATAATTCTTTTATCAACAAAGCTAAATTTAGCTTTATAGTCATAAGATGTTTTCTTAATCATTTATGTGATCAATATGATTACTAAGATCATTATTCTAATCATGCTCTTTTATATCATGGTAACAAATATATCATTATCTTGATCTACATCAAACATTATTATATATCATATCTTCAAGTCTCGTTTCATTGATCATTATTGTCGACAGATTATAATAAATTTTTTTATATTAATTAAGTATTAGAATTATATTCTAATGATATCATCATAATTACAATATTTATAACAATTTGCAATTTAACTTTTCTTTTCTTTTTTTTTTTTATTTTTATGACACGTTTTGAACGGATCCTTGGACAAATTTGCCACTCCCTACGCTTCATATTCCCGCGTACTCGTATAGCTTAAGCAATTTTAATCATATGTTGTATGCCATATTTTATTTTCCAAATAAATCATGTGATGGAAACTTCCAACTTGTCTTTTTTTTCTTTTTTAATTAATTTAACTTCCATCAAAATTTAAATTTGAAATATCTAATTTTAACGAAACCTCCACATGAAATTAAAATTCAAAATAGATCAATAATTTCGTGTAAAGTTAATAATTTTATTTTTATATGTTATTATTTTTTTATAATATTTAAAGAATACTTAAATATTTTAAAATATATTTAAAAACTATAATTTTCTAAATTAATATACTATTTTAACACCTTACATTCTATATAAATTAAATTTTCATATATAAGTTTTAAGATAAAACAGTAAAAAAGAGAAGAGAAAGTTACAGATTTTAAAATGAAATTAATTTTATTTATTAAGAAAAAATGTGAAAATATTCTTTAAAAATTAAAAAGAGAATTGCGGCAGGTTTTTATGTCATCAATATAAAATTCGTTTCACAATGTTTTAAGAATTATTATACTTTAAAAATTGTCTGCTTTTTTTAATTATGATAATATGTATACTATTAAAATCATTAAATTTAAAATCAAAACTAAGTATTCTTCTAAAGCAAGAAAAATCAAAGTTTATTTAAAGAAAAAAAATAATTCTTTTATTTAACAAAAAATTAAAAAAAAGGAAAAATATTGCTTAAAATCTAAATTCTCCCCCTTAAGAGTCGGTTTCCATGGGCCCAAAGGCTACTTCAATAGGCTGGAGCGTCACATGGAATTGATGACTTTGAAGGGCTCCATATGGCCATAAGTGTTTAAACTTTAAATCTGAAAAGCATGCTTAAAGAAACTAATTAGGATTTAGGAGGATGTCAAGAATGCGACACTCTTCTCCGACACGCTATGATTGCATTTGCAGGGACAGCTACACCTACACCCACGCTTTGTTCTCTTTCCTTTTAGATTTAGGCTACCATAAGCATTCTCTACCATAAATTCAAATCAAATCCAGTTCAAAAATAAAATAAAGTAATTAATATTTTTCACATAAAAATTTTAATATGTTTGAATTTTATTTTTTAGCCAATTTTTCTATTAAAACTAAATCGAATATTTTATCCTCTTTGTTCCAAAATATAAATCTTTTTTTTGGACGATTATTTTGTGTAGAAATATAAGTCATTTTGAGTATTTCAGAGAGTAACAAATGATGTCTTTCGGATATTAATTTTATTTACATTAAATATAATAAATATTTTCACAAGTAACTTGTGAAATCAAGGATAATTTGATCAAATTATCCTTGATTTATTATATTTTAGAAAAATTAATTGCTTTCTTAATTTTGTTATATCTAGGAGAATTTAATTGATATTAAATAAAGTATAAAAATAAATGTGCAAAATGAATTTGCCTAAAATATATTTTTATTTTCAAATTTCAATGTAATAAATTTGTTATTGTTGGCTCTCAAATTTAGAAATTACAAATTTGGTATCAAATCTATTGATAATATAGTATTTGAATAATTTCAAAAAACAAAAATTATTGCTTACCTAATTCTATTAATTTATAATATTTCTCAAATTTCTTTGATGGAGGAAAAAGATAGAAGGTGTAGCTAAATAAATTGATGTTTGTCTAGATAAATAAAAAAAGTATTTGTCTAGATTATATATTTTTAAAATTTAAATTTTCAGTATGAAAATTTTTTAAAATAATAAATGTAAGCTTATTTTTAATGAAATTTTTGTGCAAATTTTACTATATATTTCAAAGCATATATTATATAAATTTGTTATATATGCCTCTGTCTTTCAATAAAAATTAAATGAAAATTTTAGTTATAGTATCATCAAAGCTATACCTAAAGTCTCAACAAATATTTCATATTTTGATCTTTCAGTCCATAATTATAAATTAGCAAATGCTAAGCATTAAGTCATGCTTTTATATTTAAAATATAAAAATAACATTATTTTAGGTTACATCTAAATGCTTGAGAACTTCAAATTTTTTCTTTTTTTTTTCAGGGTGGGCATAAGCCTGCTAGCCTGCATGTAGGCTAACAATAATTATATATATTGTTTTATTTTTCTGTTTCTTTGTTAGACAAAATAATGATTCAGATAATAGTGCATAATCCAATAATTCAAACCAAATCTAACTGAACCAGTTTCATTATGTTCGGTTCAATTCGATTTCAGTTCCTAGTTCGATCAAGTCGGTTTGATATGCTTTTAACTTTAGTTCAGTTGGTTCGAGTTGATTCAATCTGGTTTGAACCAAACCGACCAAATGCCCATCCATGCGTCCGTCCCATATATATAGACTTATTTTCCTTTTTTGTCCGTCCCAAAATGTAGTTCTATTTCATTATTTAAAAAGATAATTTATTGTTTAATTCTCAATGTACCATATTTAATGTATATCCATATATCCCAATTGATACCCATCATTTAATATTATAAAGAGATATTTTGAAAAAAAACTAAATAAAAATATAATTCAGTTTTTCTTAATCTATCTAAAAATCAAACTAGGTCTATATATATGGCACAAATGAAATATTAAATTTATTTTATACTATTTTTATATGTAGACTCCATTTATTTTTAAAAAATAACTTATTTCTGAAAAATATGTTACAAGAAAAATGTATTCCTTAAAAAGTATTTCTCAAATAACTCATTCTCCATCATTTGGTTACAATATTCAGTTAAAATATTTAAATTATAAAACTATAAAAATATTTATAATTATAGAAAATTTTGTATTTTAAAATTTATCATTAAATATGAGAAATAAATACATAACTAGTGATAAATTGTGATAGTCTCCATACCAGTGATTACTAAAATTAATAAATTTATATTTATAAAATTATAATAAGTTTGTAATATCTGTAACATATTTTCTTATTTTGAAAATGAAAGGTCATTTTCTTAAAAAATTGTTAACTTTTTTTTACTAAGAAAATATTTTTTATTGATTGATTTTTCTAAGCACTCCAAACATTAAAAATTCTAAAAAATATTTTTCAGTTGATTTCTTTTTGGAACAAATGGACATTAATCGACATTTATGAGCATTTTGGAGGAGAGTTGACATTTATTAATTGGATAATACATTTACTCATTAGATAATATTTTTCAGTTTAGTTCAATGATCCAACGTGTATTAGGCAATACATAAAATCCAAAAATTTGGACTTTTACCAAAACATAAGATATGTAATTTTCAATGATTTTTTTTTTAATTAACCATAGGGATCTCTAGTATTGAACCACTCGTCTATAATACTTATCGGTAATATTTTTTTAATTAAATGTGTTGCCAAGGAAAGCTGGTCCAAATTAAAAGAAAATTAAAAAAAAAAAAAAAAGAAAAGAAGACAGAACTGTTGTAAGCAATGCAGCTGAAACACCCACACCCACACCCACACCCACACCCACACCCACACCCACCTAACAATGAAAGTAGTTAATTACCTTGTTTACCAAACACACATAAACATAGCTGAAGCTTAAGCAAATGGAACAATTATTTTTGAGTTCCCACATGTTTCACACTGGGTTTGAGACTACCATTTAAATAAAATCATTTCAATAATATCGAATTTACAGATAAATTTCGCGTTTATTCGATAATAATTTTTTCAAAAAAAAATATAATAATAAAGGACTTAATGCTTATCCATATACATAGTGGTTTTGATATCCATCATTGTCAACATATGGAATCCAAGAATTGGAAAAGCTATTGGCTTATTTGAGAGACAACTAGAAATAAAAAATGCAAATTTAATGGTTCCAAAGTAAACCCTTTACCCCCTTCCAAGTTCCAGTCGTGTCTTATACGTTTGCGTACTGCTTTATTGTGTTCACATTAACAAGAAAGTGGGAAAAGAAACGAAGGAAACTCATTATAAAAACACTAAAAATAATACATCTAAACCTTTATTTTAATTCATAATTTCGTCATTACAATATTAAAATTTTAATATTTTTACCTTCATTTAATTTTTTTTTTCTCATATATCAATCAATTACTATATATATTACCATTAATTACATATTGTGATATAAATAAAATTACAGCCTTTAATTTTCCACTTATATATCTACTTTGTTTAAATAATTATGATTTGATTAATTTCAATATCAATTTAATATAAATCATTTAATTTTACTGGTATAAAAATATACTAATAAAATAAAAATTACTATAATTTTACTATATTAATTAAATTTTATTAATCTGTGTATATAAGTCAAACCAGTAAAAAAATTATGGTACAAAAGCAGTAAACAAGATGAAAGTGCAGACTTTTCACAATTACATGATAGAATCAAATGAATCAAACCCTAAAGCATAGAACATGATGATGGTGGTGGTGATGATTATCCTGATGAAATTTTTCCTGGTCAATCATGCCTTGAACATTGCGAAACTCCTCCACATGACAAGGAATAGTAATAGGACCTTTCTGATCAAACCCATACTCTTCCTCAGCTTCTTTAAGCAGTTCCATAAAAAGTGGATGATTTATATAAATCACAGGAATCACAAACCTCTGTTGCTCTTCTCCTTGTCCAACCAAGATTGCCAGACACCCTTTTGGTATGTTTTTCATCTCTTTCTTGCCTTGGTGATGATGATGAAAATGAAGATGGGGCACGTGAATATGAAAATTGTTGTTCTTGTCTCCACTACCCATATCTGTCAAAAAAAAATCAAAAACCAAGAATCGACGAGTTCTGGATTCTAATACACTCAGAAACTTCAACTCGATGGAATAAAAATAAAAGTTTTCGGTTTATATTATAGGTTACGAGGAAATAAGAGTAGGGAAAGGCCAGGGGTCGGAGGCAGAAATGGCGAGAATAAAGAGGGTAAGAGAAGAGTCTATAAGAGATTTTGGTATATTGGTCATGTTAAATGAGAATCGAAGACAAACAACATAAGGGTACGAGAAATGGAAAAGGGGATGAGAGATTTTTTGGTGTTGAGAAATAGTGTATATATGGGGGGGGATTGAGGGAGAAGAGAAGGTTCCGGTTATAAGTAAGCTTACTAAGGAGGTTAAAGGTTTGCTTAGTCAATACACAATCTGGGTTGGGTTGAGGCGGGCTGGGTTTTTCTAGACCTAGAGGCGAACGAACTAGCTGAAATAGTCATATCTGGTGTTGTGTCATTTATTTATTTGGCGTCTAAGTCAGATAAGGGTATTTTATTTACAGCTGGAATATAAATATACAACAACGCGCTTTATCACAGGTCAATGTTTTTTCTGTTTCCAGGAAAAGTAGGCACAGCTTAGGAAAAAAAAAAGAAAAAAAGAAGAGAATTGAATTTGAAACTACACTGTGCTTCGAAAGGATTGGAAAGAAAATAAGAGAGAAAAAAAAAAGAAAGCAATGAATGATTGTATTATTCATTTTCCTTTTTTAAAGATATTATATTTATTTTCTATTTTCTTTCTACAAGAGCTAAAATTGAATCTAATAGTTTAAACTCCAAATTGAATTATATTGAACCAATTTGCTCCAATTGATTTGAGTGAATTGTGCCAGCCCTAAGTATGGGATAGGTGAAACATGAAGCAAGGAATATATAAAAGAAGAGGCATCAGAAATTCCTAAATAATGTTACAAAAGCTTCTTTTTTCTTCTTTGGCCGTAACTCTTAAAATTTCATTTCTTTCTACACAATCTTCACGATAAATTGATGATGTGAAATTGATAAATTAATGTCACGTTCTAAACCATGGACCGAACTGGCACTAGGACCTAAGTAAGTTCAAGACCCCCAAGATCCATAGCAAGCCTAAATCATTCAAAAACCTATCTCCATTAATGTTTGACTTTAAAAACAGTAAGTCCATATTATGATATAGTCCAACGACCAGTCGGTAATGTTCTTGACCCAGCTTCAATATCTCATTGATTCACAGCTTGGGCTTAAACTCATTAACTTAAAATACAATTAACACAAAATTCATTGGTCATAATATGATCAAACATTTTCTGTCATAATTTCCTCTAAATTTCAAAAAAAATACTCCACAGGTTATTTATCAGTATATAATAAATTTTACATATCCAAATATTGATTTATCATCCTGACTACAAAACTAAACTAAAATATTTAGAACATTCCAACATTTTAGATAATTTATACATTAATATTTTCAAAACTAGTATTAAATACTGTATCTTTGCGGAGAAAGAAGCAGAGCTTTTATGAACAGCGATACATTTACTTCCTGGAAAAGTTTATGGAGGGAGGGGGTGAGTTTCACCAAACTCAGTGAATAATAATAAGTAATGCATGACCATACAGTCACGCAAAATGCATCTCTAATCACAGAATTTATTACGCTGTCAGTCATGCACATGTCACGACATCAGCAATCACAACTATTTCATATTCAAATAATCAATCACGTGAAAATTAGTTTGTGGCGTCACCATAGCCACCGATGAATTGTCTTCTCACATAATTCATCTTATCATATGTGTGCATTAGGGAGCCGATCCCCCATACTTGGCTGACTGATCCAATTCTCGCTTGACCAATCCTCTCTCTTTTTATTTGTTCATTTTTCTTTTCATACCACCAGGAAATCAACTTGTGGTTCATATCACATTATTATATATCACCAGATGCACACGAGGGCCCAAATTCTTTTCTTATATATGGCTGACGGTCCCAAACCGTTTTCACAAATTCATGGCCAACAGTCCCAAACCGCTTTCACAACTTTCACAATATATGACCAATGGTCCCAGACCGCTTTCACAACACATAGTAACCCACTTCATCCTAACTCCACTCAATTAAAGCAATTCACAGCACGTCATATTTCATCAACAATACATACAATCGAAATTCATCAAATCAATCATCATGATACAACTATGATTATACGATAATCCAATTGATATTATTATATATAATCAATTAATGATATATATATATATATATATATATATATATATATATATATATATATGTCCGTAATGATATATCAATTAAATTATGATGATCTGAGAGTGTATGTCATTTACCATTTATTATTACTCACAGTGATCGTAAAATAATTCAGGTTTGCTTTGAGTTCTGATTTGAAGGAGCAGTAGAGGAACTCGGTTGATCTAAGAATCACGTATAATAACAAAAATGATATCAGGTAAATGCTCCTTTAATTAAGAATTTAAGAAATTAATTTGATTAACCTATCTACTTATTTTTATTTTTTCGTTTAAATTTCAATTTTTATTAAAATAACATTTCTACTATCTATTTATTTATAATATAACTGAACTTCTTAAGACAGTAATTCCATATATTAAATAATTATAATAACTTATAATAAACCTTTACTTCAATAATATTTATATTTCACCACCAATATAATTCATTGTTTAATTTGTACTTAATCTAAATATCATTTCAATTTATCTCACCATAAAAATATATTTTTATATTTAATACCTAAAATTTTTAATTTCTAATGTCCTCAAAATACATTTATAATCCTATTTGTAGTTCAACACAATCAATAATAACTCAAAATAATCAACTAGTATAATTACTCAATTTAATTAATTAACTAATAAAATCATCCCTAAAAATAATTAAATCCATCAATAATGTCAAATCAACAAATAATCCACCATCTAATTAATAAAGCTAATCAATCTAATACCAAAATCAATAATTAATATCCATAGTTAATATAATTCTAAACTAAAATTAATAACTCAACCTATAATCCAATAATCAAAATCCTCAATTATCACTAACATTCAAATTAACTAATCAACCATTTAACAACATAATAAAATTTAATATTCAAAATATTAACAATTAACCACAAATATTAAAATTTAACTAATTAATTAATTATTGAAAATTAACTAATTACCCAAATTAATTTCAGTCCCAAAATAATTGTTAGAGGTTGAATTTTTGAGGAAGTGGCTCAGTTCACATGAGAGGAAGAGGTGGTGGCCGGAAATAGCAAGCTAAGCTTGCTGTGGCAGCTGGGACAGCGGCGCGACAGGAGGAGATGAGCGGCTGGAGGTCGCTGCCGGTGGCGGTGCCCGGCTGGTGGCTCGCTGGAGCCCGTGGTGGCCGGCTGTGGCGCTGCTGAAGGAGGAGGCAGGAGCCTGAGGCAGCGCAGCGCGACGCAGGCGAGGGAGGGGCTACTGCAGGCGAGGAGGAGGGAGGAGCTGCTGCGGCTGGCCTGCTGTGCTTGCTGCCGTAGCGCGGAGGAGCTGCTGGTGGTGCGGTGGTGTTGCTGCCGACGCAGTGAGAGGGAGATAGAGACGGTGAGAGAATCGGTGAGAGAGAGAAGGAAGAGAAGAAGAAGAAGAATAAGGAGAAGAGAGAGCATGTAACCTGGAGAAGGAGAGGGAAAGAAAATAAAGAAAGAACAAGAAAAGAAAGAAAAAAAAATATTAAACAAAAATACTCTAAATTTTGAGTTTTCAGAATGTATTGGACCATTTTGGTTCAGTTCGAACCGGTTTGGTCCGATTCAATAAATCCACTTGGTTTTCAATCAATTTGAAAAAATCAAATGAATTTACGGGTCTGATTAAATTTTTACGTTACTTAAATTTACTGATTAAAATTTTAAAATTAAAATTTTAGAGTATTTCAATTAAGTTTAATAAAAAAGTTTATTTGCAGATTTTCATATTAAGATAAATTATATTATTTATTCTAATTATGTAATTTTATTAACTTGTATTTTGAATTCATTAATTTTAGTAATTTATACTTTTTAAAGTCAGGTTTCATTTGAAAATTTCATCAAAATTCTAAGAAATTTCAAATGAATTTGAATTTCATATTAAACAATCTCTTAATAATATATACTTGAATATGAAAGCTTGAAAAGATTTCTAATAGCTCGGTATTTTCTAAATATATTTGGAAAAAATTTCAGTTATTGAGGTACCGTTTAGAACAAATGAACCATAATTATAGAATTCATTTATAAATGAATTGCAAGTAGAATTCATTTACAAATGAATTTGTCATGTTTGATATGCTACAATTTAAAATAAGGAATTCAATTGAATTTCACAAAATTATGTTTGGAATAATTTTTAGATGAAAATTCATTTGTCTTTATTTTCTAAAATAATCTTGACATAATAATTTAACAAAAATACTAATATAAATAAATCACTCATATTCCACCATAATTAATTGTTTAAATTTTAAAATTTCAAATCTCATGTCCTTGCAAATGTTTAAATTTTATTTTTATTAATAGATTAAAATATATTGAAAAAAATAAATGAGGACAGTTTAGTCAATAATATTTGAGGTGAGAGGGCAGTTTAGTCAATATAAATATTAGTGGGTTAATATATGGAATTCATTTGCAAATTCTAACAATTTTATAGAATTTAAACTAAGCTAATCCAATTCTATAGAATTCAATTCATAGAATTCAAATCCATATTTTTTTTTTCATTTCAAACACAAAATTTTAGATTTCCAAATGAATTTCACAAAATTTTATGGAATTCATTTGTTCCAAACAGGCTCTAAGATTCTTTAGAAAGCTGATGTTTATGATAATTTTATTATTATATTTACGAAATAACAAGTATTTCCAAGGGTGATATTGAGTTTGTTCGGTAATACTAGCTGTTTTAGTAATCGTTAACTGTTTTAACTATTAACTATTTTAATAGCTATTAGCTATTTTAGACCCCTATTCGGGAGCAGATAATGTTCAATATTTTGATAGGATTGAAATACTATCTTAATTAATTATAGCTCGGCAATACAATATCTATTATAGCATTTGGAGTTTGAGATAATATTTTATGAAACGTTATCTTCGTTAGCATTTAACATTTCATAATTTCTTTATGCAACCTATACTCATCACTTGCCTTTACTTTGTTCCTTGCTTTCATATCTTTTTTGTCATTTTATATTAAACTAGATAAAAGCCCGAGCTAGCGAAGTTGTTTTATTACTTTATCATATATTATATTAAAATTTTTTTATACATATAAGATAAATATTTATATAAAAAATAGAGTAACCACATTATATATAGATATATATAAAATTTTTGCAAATAAGCATAAACATAATAATAAAGATATATAGATATAAAATTATAAAATTATTGTAAATAGGTGAAAAAAATTAAATAGTCAAATCAAATATGAATATAGATAATTATTTTAAGTAAGCACTAATTTTTAAATTTAAAAAAATATCTTAAAAGATCTAATAAAAAAGTTTCAAAATTGAATATAGATATAAATAATTATCATAAATGAATATTAATTTAAAAATAT